>JACXGI010008182.1:0-14282 GCA_016801175.1 Esox masquinongy
GGGGGGGGGGGGGGGGGGGGGGGGTGAGAGGTCAGAGAAGAAAGGGTCGGCGAGAGAGTTGTGAAGAGAAGTAATATACGGGGAGAGAAAGAGAAGGGAGACAGAAACCTTGAATGGGCGTGTGTTTATCTGATGCCTGCTCCTCTTTCACTCATGAATAGTGGGAGCCTTATGTCCTTGTGTGGAGACACTTATTACAACCCCAAGGCTGAGAAGGGATCAGAGGGTTTATATACTGTACAGTACATATATATATATATATATAGAGAGAGAGAGATTATTTGTGATGTTGGAAGGGTGTGCATAAATGTAAGCTATATGCATATGTTTTACAAATGACCATGAGATGGATCATTTATAAACACAATTTTGAGTTTTAGCACCTCTGCCTTAAAACAGTCCATCCCATTACTATCCCTAACCACAACACCCTAGAAAATGACCAGTGTATTTGAACGTAGCAGCACTCACTGCCACCAAGTGGCCGGTCATACATAGGCCTAGTCTTTTTCCCCTCCTGAACAAACGTCTACGCATGAAGTAGATCTCATGTGACGCCCCTGCTGTGTGACGCATAGCTAACGTTGCACAAGTGTGTATGCTCATGCATACTAATGTGTCTTAGAGCCCTGTTAAAGTTTCTGAGAGCTACTGGCATCAGTTCAAGCAGACAGATGCAATACGTGAGCATGGGCACGGTGAGTCTGTACCGGCTGACATAGCAGGTCGTAAGTTTTCACAACATGTTCCTGACTTCAGACACTGATTTCTCTACGAAAGAGACAGCCAGGAAGACCAAGTGAATAATGGAGCAGGGTGAGCCAAAGCTGGACATCTACCTCCTACTGAAACATCACTGTCTCCTAGTGCAGATTAACTACAGTTTGATTATGGCCAGAGGATGTTCAAGACATCTGCAGAGCTCTCTTTGTAATATAACAGATAATATTCCTTTCTTAAGGGGATGAAGCAAGATAATGTCATGGAATACCAAAACAATGATGTCATCTTCTAGGACCAGGTGTGTAAAGTGAATAATGACACTGCTCTACTTAGTGTAATTGAGTAGCTTTTTTATTCTTTAGAAAGATTTTTCTTTTTTTTGCATATATTTCAGCGATATGTCATTAAATCAATAAAAGATGTACTTGACTGAGATGTTTTTGTACTCTCTTCGACCCCGGTGAGTGAGTCAAAGGAGTTTTTGACATTCCCTCTACGTGCCACCTCCTCTTGATTATCTATGATCTTTTACAAAAGGAGGCCAGAGAGGAGTCAGGAGGTAAGGACATTTAATTGAGAAAACCCACAGGGAGGAAACACAGAGGAAAGACAACCCCCCATCATTCTTCCTTGTAGCAATTTAGCTAAGCATATCCCTTCCCACTGATATTATATCCATCCATGAAGTCACTGATGTTAACATTGGGATTCATCATCCATAGAACAGTTGCCAGGATGTCATGTGATCACACTAATTTCGGTAGAGTTGAGATCAAATTAGCCTCAGTATCAAAATCTCAATTATTTTTACCTTGGCTAAATCAGAATCAGCTTTAATAGCAAAGTAAATTTACAAAGACTTGAACTTGGTGTAATGGTAGACAATAGGGACAATATAATAATAACCCTAACCCAATAGGGCCAATATAGGGACAAACCTCAACAAATGCTAGCAAAATGGGCATTTCTATTGCTAAGAAATTAGCAGAAAGAGTCTCTCCTGATGTGTGATGCACTAGCATAATATGGTGTCAAGTTCAGTCCTCTAAGACAGAAGAGGGAAGAGGGGACAGAAGAGGACTGAGTTCTCTGAAATATTCCTTTACCTCACAATTACATTTCACTGAGTTATCCACAATCTCCCTTAGGCTGCGTTTGATGTCTACAATTCAATTACAAACCCTTAATGACCTGCAACTCTGCTACATTAAACCAACAATAAGAGCTCTCTGTTGGCTTTCATCACACCTATAGAGGTGATAATCAGAGCATCAAAGTGAGTATTGTGTGGTGAGAAATTAATGTCCGAAGTGCACCTACCAGATATCAGGGCATACATGGTCAAGATGACAACAACTGAGGTGTATATAAAAAATGCACTGGGAAAGTTTCAAGAGGTTATCAAGTTGTCCAGAATGACAACTGAACCATGAATGTCAAGAAGCATCTCAGTACCTTCTGACAAAATGTTATTCATCGATGAAAAGCCAATACAAGGCTACAGTATGGTGACAACCCTTTTTGGGGTTTTATAGAATCCTTCTATGGCTCTTTGTAGAACCTCAATGGAAAATGTACTGAATTTATAAAGAATTGTATTCAATCTAAAATGTACTTTGCAAATTTATTTGAAAACAATTAGATACCCACAGGGTTTATATTCTGCTAAGTGATATTATATATGAAATAAATTGTTTTTATTATTGTGTCAGTTGACAGGTTATCTCAGGTGAGCTACCTCTGAAATAGAAGGGTTTGCCTGAGGAGAGAACTGAAAACCAAAGACTTATTGTGCCAAAATTTCTCAATTGACACAAAACCATACATGAGTTTTACACAAGACACCATCACTGTGGATTGTCACAGAAGGTATGAACTGGCATTACAGTGCCGGCTCTAGACTTTTGGGGGCCCTAAGCAAAATGCCATTTGGGGTCCCCTCTCCCCTATTGGTCAGGGGTACCCTAGTAGTCGGAGGCCCCCTAGAGGTCGGGGGCCCTAAGCGACTGCTTATGTCGCTTATGCCTGGAGACGGCCCTGCTGACATATCACCATGTTACCACAAACAGGAAGGACCCTCCACCTCCAAAGACTCTTTAAGGGATTATCACTTAAAGACTCATCATTTTTCCACATAAAACCCACCAGAAAAACAATCAGGAACCCTCAAACATTTGTACATATTGTTGCAACTGCTCAGCTGTCATTTTAGCCCACATCGATATTTCAACAGATACGTTAGTACAGTGGCCGAACATGTTGCAATTGATGGGATACGCTTTTAGTCACAATACTGTTTTAACCATTCCAAGGCCAACTGAACATTTTACTCAATAAAAATGTGGTCTGAAGAAAACAAAATTACACTTTTAAAGAAGGGAAAGCAAAACCAACATCCCCAATCAGACGGTGCTCTGAATGTACAAACTGCCCAGAACTCCATCTGACCACAAGGACATTGAGCACTCTCTGACACTAGGCGGAATTTACAAATGCGCCCAAGTTAACAGCTTTTTATACCTCGTACAGAAAAACATGAGCATGGTGTAATGAGTCAAATTACTAATGTATTAAAGCAAGTGAACTCAAAATTGAGAAGTTAAGGAGGTGAAGCTGAGAGAGAGAGAAGAATTAAGAGAGAAAGAGAAATAAAGATAGTACATAAGAATGGTGTCTCCTAAATCAGAGCGACGTTGACCGTCCGTTAGCGGTCCCTCTCTAATATAAAGCTTCACAGGCATCATCAGTCAGGCACAGCTCTAATAGGCTTTAATTACATCACCCTCAGCTGAGCACCATGCATGAAATGAAAACACACACCCACGCTATTTGATGACGGGGAGAAAGGGTACAAGTAGGAGGAGAGGGTAAGAAGTTGTTGAAAGAGTACAAAAGAAAATGGGAGAGAAAGAGAGGGCGTCAGTCGCCTTGCCTTATGTCCTGATATCTTTGTGTACATTTTCCCTGTCCATTGTTTTCAGGGACTATCTTCGCCAACACATTCTCCTAGCTCTTATACTGCTCGTTTTTCTTTTCTTTCAGAACTGGAGCATCTGTCTCCGTCCTATATGTTTCTTATTTGTCTCTCCTCTCCGTCAACATGCCATTCTCCTACTTTCCCCTCTGTGAAACAGGAAGGGGTTAAAGGTGCTGCAATGCTGCCGTCACCCTAACATCTGATGCTTCTCTAATTGTACAAATCCTTTCCTGGCTTCCTGTCCTCCTTTCTTCGAGGTCTCCTTTTCTCTGCTTCCTCTCTTATAATGATACAGATAAAGATACGATAAGGCGGTGCCTGTGTCTCAGTGTATGTTGTTTGTGTTTCTGTAAAATAAGGAAAATTATTTATGGGGAATAAATAAACAATCCAAGGTTTAGGGTTACAATTTGGCTAGGATTTAGGGAAAAATAGGATTCTGAATCGGAATGTTTGGGGTCTGCACAAGGATAGTAAAATATAAAATGCGTGTTTGAAGCCCTAAATTCCTGTTTGTGACAATTTGC
This sequence comes from Esox masquinongy, assembly GCA_016801175.1. Taxonomy (NCBI): domain Eukaryota; kingdom Metazoa; phylum Chordata; class Actinopteri; order Esociformes; family Esocidae; genus Esox; species Esox masquinongy. The sequence continues at coordinate 4,228 of JACXGI010008182.1, forward strand.
TGCAGCTCTTCCTTCTCTGTTTTGTTTTCTCACAGAGCAAAGGGATGACAACAGAATAGGAGACGTAGGGATGAAACACGAGTGTTAAACCAGTGATTGGTCCTCAGAGGAGAACGGCGGGTTCCTTTGATTCTGTTGACTGGCCCTGGGGAACAGTTTCACACTGTATTCCTGCTACTCGATCTAGTGTGTGTGTGTGTGCCTGGGTTTTTATGGGTTGTTCTCTCACCATACATGTGGGCTGTAGCTGTGTGCCTGGCATCATGGCGTTGGCCAGCTGCATCTGTTGTGCCAGCATGGCCATGTTCTTCTGCTGGATCAGGTTGTTCCTGCCGTTGATCTCCAGCTGCGTCTTGAGGTGTGGGGGGGGGTGCAGGTACTTACAGTTCTCCCTAGAACAACGACCCTGTAAGGGGAGGGGGGATAGGAGAGCGGGAGAATTCCACATTAATCTCTTTACTTGTCTGTTGTCATTGTTCGCACTCGTAACTATTTGCGCATTGTTACAATACGGTGTGTAGCTAATAGTGTGACATTTGAAATTCACTCCATCCTTTCAAAACCGGTGTGGAACGTTTAATTTTTCAGATGTTATATCTTTCTAATGTGTCCAATACTAGGGAAGCCCTCTAACTTTAATTAATTGATCACTGGATTTGAATAGACCGGTACATGTAACACCATGACCTAATGATGGATTGCACAAACATTTATGAACAGAGCAATTTAGTAATAATCTCTCATCCTAATATGCTGTGTAATTAACTCCCATCACCCGAATCTATATAACCTATACAACATGATAGTGCATATATTCTTGACCTTGCAATTTGTTGTGTTGAAATTAAAAGTGAGAGAGAGCGAGAGAGAAAGGGGTGGGGGGGGTCATACAGTGCAAAGGAAGCATGTGTCACAGTACGACCTTGGAGCTTGACTCCAATTGTGACAGTGCCAGAGGCAAGCTAATTCTGCCTTCTCTTTAATTCATCTCTTCCTCTGTGACACTCTTCTCCCTCCGCCTTTCTCTCTGCCTAATCTCACTCTATCCTTTACCCTTCTCTCTTTCTTCCAGGTCCCCACGAGAGGCAAATTAGTAACAGAAGCCGAGATAAAGAGGATTAACTGTCTATCGCCTCCTGCCAACAGATTATGATGTACAAACCCCAGAGAGAGAAAGTGAGAGAGAGAGGCAGAAAGATGGGAGAGGAGTCTGAGGACTTTCATCCTGAGAGAATGTTGGAGGGAGAGAAAGTAAGAGAGGGTGGAGGGCTAGACAAGGAAATAGAGAGAATGTTAAAGAATAACTACATTATTCAACAATGGTTGATAGCTCTAAAACTTGTGCTATAATGTATTAAATATATCCTGAAATGCATCTCGCATACACGGTAATACTATATTTAGATAAAAAGAGAAGAGAATTTACCATCAATTTATACATCCTCCGATGGATATGTACTACTACAGCATGGGTTCGAAGCAGGCCCTCTGCTCTTTCAGCAAAAACTCCCTCTATCTTTAAATTCCCACTTTTTTATCTAATGAAGCATTGAACGTGCCTGGAAAAAATATATCTTCAGAAACAATTAATAGAAATTGTTTTCATATTTGTGTCTCTATAAAAAAAGTTATTTTGAATATATGTATATACGTTAAAAGAAAAATAATCTTACCTATAAGGGTGATGTACCTGGCTGTGTTTACTATTTAAGCAACCTTTAATTATGCAGTCCTAAAGTACTATGCCATCTGCTTACATTCCAAATGACAGCATGTCATGATTATATATAGTTGTCAGGATATCGCTGACAATTAAATGTCTGTTTCAGACTCTGTAATATCCTAAAATGAGAGTATCATTAATAAATTATAGTGTTTGTGTTCAGACAAGCCTTTGGCTACTGTTGTAATGTTTTGACATTTAACTGATAGGGTGAACAATCTTCTATGGGGGACCAAATGAGTCAAAATTAAATAATTAAATGTATAGAATTAATTAAATAAATATTTATTTTATATGGCACATTAATAGGAAATACTTTTATAATGCCTCTTTTTAAAATAATGGTAGGATATTTCATTACAATACATTGTATTTCCATTTTTTTTTCATCACAAGATCTATTTCATAAAATCGTGACCTATTTCATAATTCCACGGCGTATTTCATAATTTCATGGTGTTTTTACTCATTTATTATCATTTTTCATCATTTAATAGCCTATTTCATCATTTAATGACATATATCAACATTTAATGCCGTATTTCAAAGCGTATTTCATGATCACAAGGGATATGTCAATCAGTGCAAATGGGTGGTCTTTAGCCGGTTATAGTCTGATCCAGCGACACTAGCTTCACCAACAGTTGCTTGTTTGTGGCCGTTCAAAGAGGATTTTGCAGCATTAGCGGTTGTGCTGAGTTATAGCAATTTATCAAGTTTGTATGAAGACAGTTCTGGCAAAATCACTATTATTATGTACATATCCTAGTATTTGGCAATGGAAATGCTAAAACAAACAAACACGCAGGTCGTCACTGCCAGTGATGTTGTTAGGCCTGGGCTTCCGGGGCTTGTGCCCCAGGTCGTTTTGGAATAGCCCCGGGTCTTTTGACCCAATTTCCGAAAATAAAATGAAGATATCTGCTTGTTTTAGTGCTGACATTAAGGCAGCTGCAATGGGGTTAAGAATTGAATGCTAAAGGAGCAGATGTTTTCATAGCACACGCTATTTGGTTCACTTTCACAGGATTGTTACGTGTTAAACAAATAGCTCCAGATAGCGTAGCGCGCCTGTTTTGGCATTTGCAAAGGAAGTAAATCGGTGTTGTGTATAGGGGAGAATAAAAACAAACATATTACATCAGGTGCTTTAGTTCGCTTGATATTCGCTACACTAACGTGTAGTGCTAACACAAGCAGGAGCGAAAGACACAGACTCACCCAGATGGTAACCACCATCTAACGTCGTTTTGTATCCAAGGGGCATTCACACTGGCTAATAGGCATGTCACTATTCTAAGATATATACTGCTCACCCATTGAAATAAACCTAACTTTTTTGACACAGTTTTGAACAGGTGTTGCCAGGTAGCTAACATTTACAGGTGTTGCCAGGTAGCCAACTTACTAGCAGATAAATCAAGTGCGTCTAATGCAGCAAAATCCTGTTTGATTTCCCACAAGCGAGCAACTGTTGGTGAAGCTAGTGTTGCTGGATTAGCCTATCAGCGACACAAAACCTAATTTTGACCCCTTTGGTCCTCTATATTCTTCTCTGTAGTTTCTAAATTTTTTATAATTTGATCAACAGCACATACATGTTTTATTGTGAGGCATTGATCATAGCATGCAGTTGAAAAATTACCGACATCCTCAACAAAAAAGATCAATAAATCAATACAATGCTGGAACACAACTAGCATCAACATAGGCAGTTGCTATAATGTTACATTTATTACATTTTTCTTCTTGCACTGACTTTGCTTATAGGAACTTAATTAACTAGGTGAACTTACTGTTGCTCGTATGGTGTGGCTGTCCCACCTATTAATCGTAAGACAAAATGCCGTCTTATGATGAATACAGTAATTCTAAGTGGATTTGGATAAATTACTAATATGTAAATGTGGAATGTCAAGATGTGGAATGAGAAAAGGCAAGGGGCTGAGTCAAGATGTACACTCACAAAGAAAATAAGTTCTGCACCCAACCCCCGCACTCCCCTGCAGCTGCCCCCGACCCCAAATGCCCTTCCACTCGACCTCCTCCCACCAAACACCCCAAAGGGGTACTGTAGACAAGTTTTCATTTCTATTTCATTTCTAACGTCCACTCTGTGAGACATTAAAGTTGTGCTTCTGTGCGTGAGTGTTGGGCATCGCCCATTAATAACTCCTAGCCAGGGGAGTGTTCGGCAGAGCTGCAAAATGAGACGATGAAGTGCACTGCCCTCCCTCCCCCTAGGAGCATCAGACTGTGAATATAATCACCTTCATCAGACAGACGGCGCACCACACAGCCTATATAAGGAACATGAGGAGAATAATGTATGGAGAATGCTGTTCTCCATCTCTCATTCTCCCTCTCTCATTAGCTTCTTTCTCTCCACGTTCGTTTTCCCCTCAAGACCGGGGCAGCCTCAATCTGATAGGCTCTCAGCTCTTCATGAATACAGAACAGATTAGGAGTAGGGGTGTGTGCACATGCATGTGTTTGTGTATGTGTGTGTGTGTGCCCACTGATATTGTTGTGGGGAATAACTGCATTCCCTGATTGAAACAACAGCATGAACGTTAGAGTTCTGCGGAGAAGCAGAAGACTTCCTCAAGCCGTAACACTCCTCCATCATCCTTTAACTGTTCATTCTTCTCCTCCACAGTTGTCCAGTATATCTACTTCCTGTGATGCATCACGTGTGTCTGACTGCCGCACCTCACTTCGCTGTCTCCGCTTCTCTGATGCTATTGGCTATTCGTGGTCTGAACCTGCCTGGCGACAGGGACACCAGGAGTTTGCATTGGCAGACAATGGCATGTCAGCCTGAATCCAGTGCGGGGATTGGTTAAGAGCTGGTTTTCCCCGGGGCTCACCCTGCCACCGATCTCCTGCCCCAGTGTGAATCCCCTCATTGATCAGTGCTAATTGAGCGCTGTCTCGCAGTTTCCCTTCCACCCCCTCTGGGTGGGGACCTCATGTTACCTTTCCAGCTCACTGGCCATTTGTGTCTGTCTCTTATCTTTCTCTCTGTATGTCTGTCTGTCTGCTTATCTGTCTGCTTGTCTGTCTCTCCACCGCGCTGCCTGTCTAAAACCCAGGTTTTACAACATGAATTTATCCTACAGCTTTTTGACATGGTAAAGGGAAAGTAAGGTTGCATCTTATTGAAAAATGTGTGAATTTTCACTTTGGAATTCATTTACATTATCACATATTGTTGCATTAGCTAATAGCATAGGAAAAAAATATCTTCTTTGAACATCTTTTGTCTTTTGCACTTTTAAAAATGTTATATTGTATAACATTTCAAGGTGTTTCACAAATTATTATTTAGGAATTACACTGCTCAAAAAAATTAAGGGAACACTTAAATCAAACATCGGAAATATAATAAAGATCAAAATTTGTACTGTACATTGTGTAATTCGTTGAGAACAAAATGACGTAACAACGGTCAACCAAACTTAAATCACCAACGGAAACCAAAATCACCAACCAATTGAGTGCTAGATTCAAAATCACCAAAAATCAAAGTAAACAATTGAAATCATAGGCTGTTCCAACTTGCGTGAATTTCTTCACGGCAACTCATAATGTGACTCAGTAGTGTGTATGGCCCCCACGTGCCTGTATGCACTTCCGACAACATCTGGGCATGCTCCTGATGAGATGGCGGATAGCGTCCCGGGACAGATGGTGTCCACAGCTTTTTTGTATGCTCAAATTTTCAGCCCTGATCAAAAGTTAACATACCCTTCAATGTTTGGCCTTGTTAGAGACACACAAGGTGACACACACGGGTGAAAATGGCAATTAAAGGTGAAATTGGCAATGAAAAAAAATGAAATGAAAATGGCAATTAAAGGTGTGGCTTTTAAAATTGCAATTATTGTATGTGTATAAATAGTCAATGAATTTCTTAGCTCTCACGTGGATGCACTGAGCAGGCTAGATAATGAGCCGTGGGGAGCAGAAAAGAACTGTCAAAAGACCTGCGTAACAAGGTAATGGAACTTTATAGAGATGGAAAAGTATATAAAAATATATCCAAAGCCTTGCAAATGCCAGTCAGTACTGTTCAATCACTTATTAAGAAGTGAAAAATTCGGGGATCTCTTGATACCAAGCCAAGGTCAGGTAGACCAAAAAAGATTTCAGCCAAAACTGCCAGAAGAATTTTTCGTGATACAAAGAAAAACCCACAGGTAACCTCAGGAGAAATACAGGTTGCTGTGGAAAAAGACTGTGTGGTTGTTTCAAGGAGCACAAAATGACGATACTTGAACAAACATGAGCTGCATGGTCGAGTTGCCAGAAGAAGCCTTTACTGTGCCAGTGCCACAAAAAACCCTGGTTACAAAATGCCTGACAACACCTTGACACGCCTCACAGCTTCTGGTACACTGTAATTTGGAGTGACAAGACCAAAATAGAGCTTTATTGTCACAACCATTAGCATTATGGTTGCAGAGGGGTCAACAATGTCTATAGTGAACAGGATACCATCCCCACTGCGAAGCATGGCGATGGCTCACTGATGTTTTGGGGGTGTGTGAGTGCTAAAGGCACAGGGAATCATGTAAAAATTGATGTTTTTTTATGATTGTGCCATTCTGTTATGACCGATAGCTGAATGTGAATCCCATAAGAAATAAAAGACATGTGTTTTGCCTGCTCACTCGTGTTTTCTTTACTTTTCTTCTGCAGGCACCACACCACGGTCTTAGCCTGTGCGTATATATTGGGATGATGCACTTTCAGAAGTCTTTTAAGGCCGGGTGTTTTGTAAAAGCACTTTGTGACAACTGCTGATGTAAAAAGGGCTTTATAAATACATTGGATTGATTGATTGATCTCACCTGAAATCTTGAAAAAAACCCACTGAGAACCTCTTTTCCAAAATCCTCCTTTCCAAATATGGTAGTTGAATAAGACTATTGTTGCAAAGATAATTTTGTCTAGTCTCATTTTTGTCAACCAAAATGAAGAGATTTTTTTTTTTCTGTTTCTATTCAGTCAGTAATTGTCTCATCAACTGCCTCTGAAAAATAGGTATTTAACAAATATTTTCATCACTATTGTTGTTGACGAAATGAACACTGTCATACACACATTTTCCATTGCTCTCTAATACACAATCCTATTACCCTTTCCAAGAACCTATGCAACACTCTTAATTATCTTGTCTACTTACCTACTCAAATTACTTACTCTTTTGTAGGACTCTAAAATAATAGCTAACCAACACTAAATGATTCTCTTGTATGACTCTCAAATTACTGTTCTATGACTACTATCAAATAACTAGCTAAATTTTATGACTCTCTTGACTAACTTGCTCTTTCAAATACTTCTCTTCTCCATTCGCATGTGTATCTCAAACTCCTACTGACAACCCTCGACATGACCTGATTTCATTAACCTTTCATGCACGCAGTTTCAAGACAGCCATTCCAAAAACGACACCTGTTGGGCCCATTTGGAACTCGAAGGTGATTTTGTGACGTCCGCAGCTTTGAATGTCATTGGTCACATGGTGTTGGACTTTGAAACAAGCTACTAGAACACTGCATCAAAACAGTAGAGCTCGGAAACTGAATGGTGCTTCGGAGCTTTGCGTTCATTCGTCCTGTCCCTATTTAAAACTCCTTCTTTGATCCTGCGCTTGCCTCCGCCTAGACTAGCTTCATTTTCAAGATTCCGCCAACTTAAGTCCACCTGTGAAATTAAGGAGACACCCCTCAGATTGAATGCATATGCGCTTTTTCCAAATCAAGTGAGACACAACACCCACTAATGTTTTTTCAGGCAAGCAGCTGTTTAGGCAAAACAAAGAAGTTTGAATCCGCTAGATTGTTCGGCATATTGGCTGTTCATGGAAAAGTCAATGGATTTAAATTTGCTTGAATTAGTTACCTTTGGTATATGTCTTTCAGCCAGTCAGCATTCAGGACTTAAACCCTCCCGGTTTGAAACAGACCACGGTAACAATTGATAGTAATTTAACTTTGTTTGTAACTGTAATATAATTGCAATACGTCACCTATGGGGTTTGTGGTACGGCTGTGGCAAGGCACTCTGCATTGTGTTGTGTCTATAAGCAGCTCTTAGCCCCTGGAATACTGACTATATCACACCTCCTTGTGGCTTATTGCTTCAATTCTATCCTAGAATTAGAGATTATTCAAGATTAGTTGTAATACTCGTGGCCTGATGCACTTTCTCTCAGAACAGCAAACCATGCTGACCCAGGTTTACTCTGCATCTGAGTGTCCTGTTCTAGGATGCTTGTCTATCTGTCTGCCGGTCTAGCTATCCACAAACAGACTGCCAGACAGACTGGCCCTTTAAAAGCCTGGGGAGCAGCTTTGTGCAATTTCGTGAGGCTTCAAGCCTTATCATTTGTAATTGATTAAGCGAATCCAATAATTTCCAACTCCATGAAAAGTATTTTCAGTGGCCGTAAACACTGACAAGCCGGACTAAAAGCAACTCATAAGAGCTGTCAATTAACATGACTGGCAGAGCACCAGTAGTCCGGTTTTAAAGTGTCAAAACAAAACACTGCTAGTCAATGGAGTTTCCATTGAAATTCGATGTGGCTTCACAACACAAACTGGTGTATGATCCTAATGGCTTTAGTGTTTCATAGATAGTAAAACTTTATATGTCCGAACCAAAGAGAGAAATAGTTTTCTGACTTAACTACTGTATATAACAGAGACAAATATATCCCAAACTGGTCAAATCAGAAAATGGTTACCAATGTGAACAGTTTTCATTTACTTTTTGGCTTAAGTTTTAAGTTTCTAGCAAAGGTTACAATTAGGGTCAGGGTTGAGCATTACTGGTTAGATGGAAGGTTAGGCATTAATGCTAAAAAAATGATGAATACCGTTCCACAAGGACTAGGTGAAGTTTACGCATAAAAGGTAAATAATTGAGGTTGAGGTTAGAGATAGGTTCAGGTTAAGGGTCAGGTTCAGAGCTGAGCAATAGGGAAAGTGGATTTCCGGGCCAAGTTTATGATTCAGGTCCCTGCATGGGATACCTTTTTACTATCATGTTGAGAACGAGAAGTCCACCGAATAGGAAAGTATGACCTACTCCAGTCCCTTCTGTTTCAGGTTTAAGGGTAAGCAATAGGGTAAAATTTACATATGGGTAAGAATTAGGGTTTGTAGTTATGGTTAGTGGCTAATGAAATTAAGATTGTTAACATGAACACTTAAATTGTTCAGGGTTTCATTTGCGATAAATGGCATTCTTGTCCAATCAATAGGAAATGCATTACAAATCAAGCTTCTTATTGATACATGTGTATCTACTATACATGAGCATTTCTATGCATCAAAACAGTAAAGCCTATTTCACCATAGTCAATGGAGTTTCCATGGAAATTTGATGTGGCTTCACTACACAAACTGGTGTATGATCCTAATGATCCTAAAGATACATGTGTATCTACTATACATGAGCATTTCTATGCATCAAAACAGTAAAGCCTATTTCACTGTAATTGTTTTTAGTTTTCAAATATTCTTTTGGTATGTTTATATATGTTCTTTCATATGTTTTTGATATGACCCTGAAGCAAACTGCTAAATGATCCATGGTATGACCATCATAAAACAATTTCAAAAGTGAGCTTAGTAGAAACCATTATTTTACTTAAATAGTATATATAGAGAGGAAGTAAGAGGCATAAGAAGGGAGTGGGTTGAGGGCAAGAAAGGTAGGAAACCAAGCGAGAAGAGAGAGAAAGGAGAGTGGAAAGTGAGAAAGAGGGGAAGGGTGATTCGGAGAACAGGAGAATGAAAGACTAAGTGCGGCAGAGGGCAGATGGGGAGTATCAGCATATTTGAATTCACTCTCATCTCCTAGACACACAAACACACACAAACATTTTAGGTTTCAAAATCCTTGGCTGTAACCACACCAGAAAATTTGGAATTTTACATCAACCATAACTCACCAGACTCAATTCTGAGGTGAAAGAAAGAGAACAATATCAAGCACGCCAACTTAAACCTACAAACCTTTCCATTGAAAAAGCTGTTTTTCCTTGCTTTAAACCTAAACAAATACACACCTAAACCTAAAAGTAAAGGCAACCCTAAACTCGATGTTAACATTCACTCGGAACTTCACCCTTGGCTTAAAATACAGGTGCTGGTCATATAATTAGAATATCATCAAAAAGTTGATTTATTTCAGTAATTCCATTCAAAAAGTGAAACCTGTATAATGTATACATTCATTCCACACAGACTGATATATTTCAGGTTTTTATTCCTTTTAATTGTGATGATTATAACTGACAACTAATGAAAAT
>JACXGI010008182.1:14382-26689 GCA_016801175.1 Esox masquinongy
ACCTGCAAAGGCCTTTAAATGGTCTCTCAGTCTAGTTCTGTAGGCTACACAATCATGGGGAAGACTGCTGACTTGACAGCTGTCCAAAAGACGACCATTGACACCTTGCACAAGGAGGGCAAGACACAAAAGGTCATTGCTAAAGAGGCTGGCTGTTCACAGAGCTCTGTGTCCAAGCACATTAATAGAGAGGCGAATGAAAGTAAATCAACTTTTTGATGATATTCTAATTATATGACCAGCACCTGTAGCTTTAAAATATACTGACAAGGTCACATTTTCCTTATTTTACTATCCCTGTCGGGATTTTAGGTCCTCACAAGAATAGTAAAACAAGGAAACCTCAACACACAACATAAGAGTTGCTTTAATTACTGCAGTGGCTTTTCACAGCAGTGTCAAGTGACACGTATGCCTGACAACAACCCCTGCAACGACCTCACTTTCACACCACACTCTAATATGTCGTACCCAGCTCTCCCTCTCTCTCTGTTTCTCTCTCTGACCCCCAGAAATAGCATCACGCCATTTTTACATGGGCTCTTATAAATGCATTAAGTAGGAGGTCGCAAAAAGGCAGGTAGGTGACTGACTATTTTTTTACTATTTATCGTTGTACTATTTGATGCTTTGACATATCTATGCCAATAAAATACTTTGAAATTATTTGAGTTAAATAAACGCATCAGGGGCCGTATTCACTAAACATTTTATCTTACCACTAGGAGAACTAAACAGCACTAAAAGTTCCTAGGTAAGAGGTTCCTCTTAAAACTAATTCATAAAACTGCTAAGACCAACTTTTACTAAGGAATGGGGAGAAGTTTCAAGCTAAGAAAAAGGGCGGGGTTGACTCCATGGCTATGGATGATGTTGTGTTCCACGACCGAGCGTACTTACTATGCCCACAGTGATTGGCTGATAGGGGATGGGCAAGAACAAGAACAATGTGTCTTGTTGCCATACTGAAAGGAAGATATTAAAATAAAAATGTAGGGTAAGTCTCACTGATTAAACATGAAACCAAGAATGACATACTGACTAGTCAAGATATGTTCAGCTAATTGTCGTTGCAACCTGATCTCAGGGGACTACGTAGACTGTTTTACGTAAATCCATGGCACCCGATTTGTATGATATGTTACGTTAGGTTACATTACAATATGCTACCAAAACGTATAATATTTTATGAGTTAGCTAAAACATACCATATATTACGAACGCAATTAAAACATAATGTTATGAACTCTATGAAAACGTATAGTATGTTACAAGTGCCAGTACTATATGTAATGAATGAATTTTAATGTTACAGTTAGGTTAACGTTAGGTATCACAGCGATGGGGTTAAGGTTAGGTTTAAGGTTTGGGGTATGGTTAGAAAACGAAAAAGGTTAGGTTAAGGTTTAGTTAGGGTTATGTATCACAGCACTGGGGTTAATGTTAGTGTTTGGGTTAAGGTTAGGTATCACAGCACTGGGGTTTAGGTTAGGGTTAAGGTTTGGGTCTGAAAGAAAATCACTTGTAATATACAGACGTTGTAACAGCATTACTCGATTCCTCTATTAGGAAGTTCCCATTTGGATCAGTGGATAGGGCACCTGTCCATGGAGTGCAATGACCCGGGGTTGAATCACAGCCTTTCACTTTTTTTCTGGATTATTACTCTAATGGTTCGTTGCCTAACGAAATATATCTTAGGAATTTGGCTGTCAAAGATTTACGTAAAATAGTCTATGTAGTCCCCTGAGACAAGGTTGCATTGTCAGCCTCATACATGTCTGGCAGCTCGTAAAGAAATGCGCGTTCATCTTTTGATGGTGCAATAATTCGTGAAATTACACCAATCAGCCATAACATTATGACCACTGACAGGTGAACTGAATAACACTGATAATCTTATTATCATGGCACCTGCCAGTGGGTGGGATATATTAGGCAGCAAGTGAACATTCTGCAGGAAAAATGGAGGAAGAAAAAAAAGCAGGAAAAATGGGCAAACTTAAGGATCTGAGCGACTTTGACTATGGCCAAATTGTGATGGCTAGATGACTAGGTCAGAGCATCTCCAAAACTGCAGCCCTTGTGGGGTGTTCCCAGTCTGCAGTGGTCAGTACCTATCAAAAGTGGTCCAAGGAAGAAAAAGCAGTGAACCGGTGACAGGGTCATGGGCGGCCAAGGCTCATTGATGCACGTGGGGAGCGAAGGCTGGCATTGTGGTCTGATCCAAAAGACGAGCTACTGTAGCTCAAATTGCTGAAAAAGTTAATGCTGGTACTGATAGAAAGGTGTCAGAACACACAATAAATCGCAGTTTGTTGTGTATGGGGCTGCGTAGCCGCAGACCAGTCAGGGTGCCCATGCTGACCCCTGTCCACTGCTGAAAGCGCCTACAATGGGCACGTGAGCATCAGAACTGGGCCACGGAGCAATGGAAGAAGGTAGCCTGGTCTGATGATTCACGTTTTCTTTTACATCACGTGGATGGCCGGGTGCGTGTGCGTCGCTTACCTGGAGAACACATGGCACCAGGATGCACTTTGGGAAGAAGGCAAGCCGGCGGAGGCAGTGTGATGCTTTGGGCAATGTTCTGCTGGGAAAACTTGGGTCCTGCCATTCATGTGGATGTTACTTTGACACGTACCACCTACTGTACCTGAGCATTGTTGCAGACCATGTGCACCCTTTCATGGTAACAGTATTCCCTGATGGCATTGGCCTCTTTCAGCAGGATAATGCCTGCCACAAAGCAAAAATGGTTCATGAATGGTTTGAGGAACACAACAACGAGTTGTTGACATGGCCTCCAAATTCCCCAGATCTCAATCCAATCGAGCATCTGTGGGATGTGCTGGACAAACAAGTCCAATCCATGGAGGCCCCACCACACAACTTACAGGACTACAAGGATCTGCTGCTAACATCTTAGTGCCAGATATCACAGCACACCTTCAGAGGTCTAGTGGAGTCTACACCTCGATGGGTCAGGGCTGTTTTGGCGGCACAAGGGGAAACTACACATTATTAGGCAGGTGGTGGTCATGTTATGGCTGATGCTGCATAGCCGCATTTTCCCTGTGGCCAACCAGTGTAGAGTTGTCACAACCCTGTTGTAACATCTCCGGTGTTATTGGTTTGTTGCTGTTTGTTGGTGATATAACTGCATCAATGACCAGCTCTACTATTATCATAATACCCTCGTGAACAAGCCGATACCTTTTTAAAAGCTTCATTAAGTGTCATTAAGTGTTTCTAAAATGTTGACCGGATTACGAGGCTGATTGCCGGCAGCAGCCTTTAGGATTGTTTTGATTGATTGATTTGGTCTTAGTGACTTAGGAGTCCTCTTGACTACTCCTAACTTTTCCCAGATTTAGGAGCTGGTTATAGCGCTAAAACACTTCGTGAAATACTCTTAGGCCAAAAATGTAGGAGCCCCAAAGTTAGGATTGACACACCCATTTCTTTTTAAGTTACTCCTAAATCAGCAAGTAAGGAGCTACTTTTAGCCTTAAGATTTTTTGTGAATATGGCCCCAGGTCTAAACAGACGGAAACATACAGCATATGAATTGCAGAGAATATGCATGAACCCACACCTACAGGACATTTCCAGGTGTGCAGCACATACTTGTGTGTCTGAGGGTGTGTCCATGTATAGCAAACACATTTGCCCCATCTCCTCTTAACACTAGAACCACCAAGCCTTTCAGACAAACAGTATCAGCCAGAGCCGAACGCTGTTTCTCGTCATTAGCATACACATTCTCCTTCGCAGCATCACCAGCCAGCCAGAGCATCAGTTCATCTACTGGGTCGTCATCAAACTATATAGAACAGTCTAAAAAATAATGAATTACAGAATTTGTTTGTTTTAAATGGTTAATGAATTTAAAAAAATACAAGAATGTGTTTGTATTGACGGTCTTATCATACAAAAAAAAAACTACTAAAAAAAGAATACATAGAACGATTATTTCTACGAACAGTCTATAGTATTTTCATTCATTTATTAGGCCCTACAAATGTACAAAATGAAAAGTACACAACACTTAAATTATTCAAAATAAATCCATTAAAATTTAGTTCTCCTTTTGATGATGTACAAGGTAAAATAGGGAACATTATCGACCAGTTTGTGACAATCAAAGGATGTACAGTACATAGCAGTACATAGGCCTAAAGGATATGTAGTCTCTCCAAGTAAAAACATAGCAGTGTATTATTCAATTAATTTTATATGTAAATTTGATTAGCAGAGTAAAAGGATGATCAAAGGATGATTTACAGTAGCCTACACTGTCACGGTACCTCCCATGGTCACGGCTCCCTCCGGGGAAGCTTGACTACATTGCTCCCTGTCGGCGGGCCTATTAGTCATCACTGTCCATACTTCCCGCTGCTAGCACCGCATTCACGGAACACCCTAGACTCTCCACTATTATGGACACATGTTCCTCATCACATCACCCCTAACTTCCCATCATTACGCACGCTGGATCCTCACTACTACAGCCAATAACTGCCCTTGTGTAGTAAACACTTATTTCACCATTCATCCTGCGCCTGGGCTCCTTTGCTTACCACTTTGAGACATAAATGAATAACAAAATTTTAATATGAATATAAATATAATATAAATATAAATTTGATGAGCAGAGTAAAAGGATGATCAAAAGATAACTTACAGTAGTGTTTCATAATGGCATTTGCGGTTACTGTTGGTTCGTCTCTTTTTTATGCGAGGAGGCTCAGGCATTTGAGGTGGTGGCTCATTATCAGAATCTGATGAAGAACCGACATCCAACATGTCGATTTTGGGATCTATTTCTATCTGAGTCCATCTCATCTATATTTTGCAGCATCTGCAATGCTGTCAGGGCATCAAATCGTCAGGTTCTATTTGCCTTTGTGAACTAAATGCTGTAAATTATGTTTGAGTTGCTCACCGAGTTCAGATTATATACAATTTCTACCCTCATCATCATTCTTCATCATTACACTTCAGTCACATGCATAGGTGTGTCTGGGTGGTTCAGGGGGTTATCACCCATTCATCCATTGATGTCATTGCTATTTCATTGCTATTCATTAGATTAGATTCAACTTTATTGTCATTGAACAAGTACAAGTACAGTATAACGAAATGCAGTTAGCATCTAACCAGAAGTGCAAATAGAAAAGTGCAAAAAAATTTACAAGTGAAACAACTAAGAACAATGTATGTTATAAGTGGGATGTATAAATGTGCAAATTAAACAGTAATAACAAAATGTCATTACAATTAACAAGGTAGAATTTTTTTAATTGTACCAATTTGTAAACAGTTATAGAAAAATATTTCAAAACAATGTCTTAGATGTGTAGCCTTCATTGTTCTGATCAGTGCTGATGTTCTCAATAGCCTGTGTCAACTCCCAAGATTCCCCTCTTTCTAGATGAGAGGAGTGGGCAGTTTTTTACGAATAACTTGCTAACGCACGTAACAACAATTATCCGGACACTAACCACTGTAAAATAATGTCAGAGCATCCCAAGACAACCAGATAGCAGGATCTAACAACTACAGCGCTATGGAAAACAATCATCAACACCAGGGGCCATATTCACAAAACATTTTATCTTACCACTAGGAGGACTCCTAAACAGCACTAAAAGTTCCTAGCTAAGAGTTTCCCCTTAAAACCTATTCACAAAGCAGCTATGACCAACTTTTACTAAGGAATAGGGAGAAGACTTAAGCTAAGAGAAAGGGCGGGGTTGACCCCGTTGCTATGGATGATGTTGTGTTCCACGAAAAAGCTTACTTACTATGCCCAAAGTTATTGGATGATAGGGGAAGGTTGTATACTACTCTAGAAGGATGTGTCACGTTGTTATATTTAAATAAAGACATTCAAATAAAAATGTAGGCTAAGTGTCACTGATTAAATATGAAATCAAGAATGATACTGACTAGTCAAGATATGTTCAGCTAATTGTCAGCCTCTTACATATCTGGCAGCTCGTCAAGAAATGCACGTTCATCTTTTGATGGCGCAATAATTTGTGCAATTATGTGTCCCATCTACAGCACCAACTACACCGGGTGGTCCAGCTATGGCCATGAAGTCGGCTTTGCTTCTTTGTAGTTGGCGAACATAAGGAGGAAACCGAATGATTTGTCGGACGATATGATATGGGGTCTGGAGAGGGCACTTTGTTTGATGTAATGTTATACTGACAGATGACTGAGATATACATAGTTCGTCTGCGCTGCACAGCTGCATTTTCCCTGTGGCCAAGTAGCATAGAGTTGTCACAAACTTGATCTCTGATGTTATTGGTTGTTTCTGTTTGTTGGTGGAGTGACTGCATCCCTGACTAGCTCTACTATGATCATAATACCCTCGCGATTAAGGTGATACCCTGTTAAATGCTCAGTGCCAATAAATGTTTCTAAAACGTCAATTTGATTACGAGGCGGCTTGACGGGAGCAGTGCTTTTAAAATGGTTTGTGACTTGGTCTTTGTGACTTGGGAGTCCTCTTGACTACCCTGAACTTTTCACAGATTTAGGAGCTGGTTTTAGCACTGAAACGCTTTGTGAAATACTCTTAGACCAAAAATGTAGGAGTCCTAAAGTTAGGACTGACACACCCACTTTTTTTAAGAATTACTCCTAAATCAGCAAGTTAGGAGCTACTTTTAGCCTTAAGATGTTTTGTGAATACGGCCCTAGATAAACTTCTCTCAGCTTTTCGTTTCTCCTTTCATTTTCTGTCATGATCTATTTCCATTCTCCAGGCAGCACTGTTCACAGTCTGACACTGCTGAATGTATTTAACATTGAAGGCATCAGATAAAATCATTATTCCAAACATATCATTATTATCACTGTTAACAATAGCCTAGGATGCTGTCTCACACATTAATATCTGTACAGAGTGAAAATTGTATTTTCCTCCATCATTTCACAGTACAACTGGAGACCTGTTGCTAAGACTCTCAGGAAACAGATCTCTCTCTCACTCTGTCTTTATCACACTGTAACTATTACAAATGAATAATTGTGTTCTTGGAACAGAGTGTTGAGCTGTTGAATGTAGCCTTACATTTCTCTGTCAATGTCACGTGTATGTGTAACTGTAATTAATTAAAGGTCTGTCCGTCAGTATACTAAAACCTTGATGTCTTCTGTCACTACAGATTTCCATTGTAATTAGGAGGTAGGTGTGTAGTTTAGGTTATCTGTATCTCCTAAACCATCTCCCAACCTAAGGAATGTGGCCCTCAAAAATGGGCCATTTTGGCGTCCTGGGGAGGCCCTGGGCCTTATGAGTAATTATATTTATTTTAATAGGTGCTGTTATAAAAACCTCACTCACAATGCAAAATTCAAAATCTGCTTCCTCGTAATGGAAGTTTGTTGGAGTACAGCAACACCAGTCTGCAATCAAACCAATTCTCCCCTTATAGCAGACTCGCCATACTCACTTTCACTTTTGGTTGACCAACTTACAAAAAACTATATATTCTGATCTTTTAACCAGAAAAGGAACCAGACAAACCTAGTTCAGCTGACAATTAAAAGCAATTAATGTTATTACCCTTCACTGTATTCACACCCAGGTCTCCCATGTGCCATTTAACAGCTTATTAGCCAGTAATAGACTTACTAGTATCTACTAACTTACTACTTGGAATAGTCATAAAAATTTAGCAATTGCTAGCTAGACTAAAGACTAACTTTACACTGTCAAAGCAATTTCATTTCATGGCACAACAACGTTCATTTTTCTTTCATTTGTGAATGACATTGATACAATAACTATCAATATAGGTGATGATAACTGACTTTTTTGTCAAGTGAAAAGATGAGAGAATCGTGGAAACCCCTCCTCTTTTACTGCCCAAGGGGTTGTGATCTACTGTATATTACCTCAAAAAGCATGCACAGATGCGTACTTCGAAAATCCACCAGAAATTGTCGCAATACTGTATAACCGCAAACAGTTTTAGTTTGGCTTACTATAACGTAGCTACTGAATGTTGTAGCCAGCTAAGTTTTTGTCTATCCTGGCCCAAAAAGCATACACGGAAGCGTAATTCGAAAATCCACCAGAAATAGTCGCAAAATCACCGTAAACAGTTTTCTTTTAGGCTTACTATAATGTAGCTACTGAAGGTTGTAGCAAGTGAAATTTTTGTCTACCTGGAACAAATCCTAACGCATAATTTGTTTTGCATCACTCAGTCAGTCACTCACTCACTCACTCACTCACTCAGTCACTAAGTCACTCAGTCACTCATTCACTCACTCAGTCCCTAAGTCACTCACTCATTCACTCACTCAGAGACATTCGCTCTTCTTGGCCGGCTCTGCTTATGTGGTCTGGCAAAAAATTTGAAATAGTCAAATGAATAAAATATAATATAGAAGTGCCCTGGTGGAAAAAGTTTGGGAATCCCTGCCAAACGTAATCCTAAACTTAACCTCAATAACCCAGATAGCAGAGACATTTGGCCCAGATTTGGCGTGAAGCAGGCACAGCTGGCATTCAGTCGGCACTGGCATAAGGCATATGAACCGAACATGGCCCAGGTGTGGCAGTTGCGGCACCATCTTTAAGGTGGCAAACAAGATATGGGACAGTTGTTAAATGTAGTATTTGGCCCAGATGTCAAATTAGAACTGTGGGCCACATATGTATGGCCAGTCATGTCCCTCAGGCTGTTTGAAGGGCAGGGGTGAAAAAATAAAAAAGGCACCTATGGCATGACATGGGGCCCCACCAGCAGCTAGGCCAGCTAGAAGGCCCTGATCGCGCCACACAAAAAAGTCAGCTAGGCCAGCTAGAAGGCCCTGGCATGTTAAAGAATATGCCGAACATGGCAAACTCAAATTCTGTTTGGTTAAAGAACATGACAATCAACAACCTGGACAATCAACAACATTGCTTCAACAGCAGAGAGGATTTACTTGAAATTCTGAAGGCCTCAGCATAGATTTTTTACCCAGACACAGCACAGGTGGAAAATCTGAGTGGATAAAAGTTCTAATTTATATGAGCTTCACTGGAAGCAGCTCAGCTGAGGGAGAGAGTAGCAAATAGCAATGAAAGACTGATGGAAACGAACTTCGTAAAACACAAAAATATTTATTAAATTATAAAGTCTGACAAAAGAGTCTGACAATCTCTAGGCCAACAGAGAAGACCTTGAAGGCCCTGATGGTCTGCCACTGCATATGATTTAAATGTAAGATTTTTACACCATAAATTTACATAATGGGACTTTAATTTTATATAATTTACTTAAAGATTTATTAACCTTTCCACACTATTATACTTTTTGCTTACCTGTCAATATTTTTTTTTCTTTCCTGACTAGAAACAAAAAACAAGTTCTGACAATGGGTCTGAGGATTTCATCCCGGTACCTAACAGCAGTCAGGGTACCGTTGGCTAGCACGTGGAGGTCTGTGCGACCCTCCGAGGATATGCCACCCCAGACCATCACTAACCCACCGCCAAACCGGTCATGCTGGATGATGTTGCAGGCAGCATAACATTCACCATGGCGTCTCCAGACTCTTTCACCTCTGTCACACGTGCTCATCTGTGAAGAGAACAGAGCACTAATGGCGGACCTGCCAATTCTGGTGTTCTCTGGTGAATGCCAATCGAGCTGCATAGTGTTGGGCTGTGAGCACAGGTCCCACTAGAGTACGTCAGGTCCTCATGCCACCCTCATGGAGACAGTTTGGTCAGAAACATGCAAACCAGTAGCCTGCTGGAGGTCATTTTGTAGGGCTCTGGCAGTGCTCCTCTTGTTCCTCCTCGCACAAAGGAGCAGATACCGGTCCTGCTGCTGTGCTGATGCCCTTCTACGGCCCTGTCCAGCTCTCCTTGTGTAACGGCTAGGGTTGGGTATCGTTTCAATTAAATAGATTCCGATGCCGATTCTGATTCTGCTTATCGAATCCGGTTCTTATCGAATCTTGGTTCCGATTCCAATATTCTTCAGAAAGAAAGAACCAAAAATAAAATATACATTTATTGCACATTTAGGCCCTAATAAGTACTGTCAACTCTGTATAATCAACTGTCAACTATGACAGGAAGGTTTATTTTTCCCTTCATTTAAAAAAAAAATTACTTATAAGGAATGATCATTAAAAACAATTACAAACCAAAACTATTTAAATAAATAATAGAAAAATATAACAAAACAGTTATTATGAAAGCAGCA
Source organism: Esox masquinongy (assembly GCA_016801175.1). Taxonomy (NCBI): domain Eukaryota; kingdom Metazoa; phylum Chordata; class Actinopteri; order Esociformes; family Esocidae; genus Esox; species Esox masquinongy. The sequence continues at coordinate 24,615 of JACXGI010008182.1, forward strand.
TCAATGTCAAAAAAAGTTGATGTCTGCAACGCAAAGTCAACAAATTTTTTGAAGAAAAATACAGCCCGGTGACATTCATCCTCCTTGCTCATCTTCCCCTTCATGGCTAAGTAAAAGGAATTTCTGTACTAGAGCAGGGTCTCAGGGGATTAATCGGAGGTGGACGGATACTCTCCGAACTCATATCTTTGAAAAAATATATATTTGAATAATTTGTAGTAGACATCATTCGTCTACCTTCAGTATAAAAGGCAAATGTCAGCCCAATATGTTTTTTTACCTGAGCGCGAGGCGCTGCTAATGTTAGCTATATCTGGGGCGCTATTATGGCTGGTACACCGCAACACATCGAACACGGAGCATTCTTTTAAGTTCACGCCGTGTTTATGTAAATGCTTCATCGTATTTAACGTGCTGCCTCCCTTGCACAAACTGCCCTTGCTGCATGTGTTGCATTTTGCGGTGTCTTTGTTTTTTTTGTGAAGCTACAAAGCACACTTTTGACCGTTTGCTGCAGTTAGACTCAGCCATGGTCCAGGATCTAAACAGAAGTGTCGCTTCTCACATGCTTTTTTGACGTACTGAATAAGAAAACACGTTAGGTCCACGTAACAATTGCAACTTTTATTGACTGTAAAATGGCTGATGTAGTTTACTCGGGAGCGAGCGTGTCACGACTGAAATATGCTGAAGTGAGGAACCGAAGTTAGGATTCGAAATGTAGGTGTCTTATCGAATCCACGGTTCTTTGAAATTTGGAATCGGCTCCAGCTTGGAACCGGTTCTCGATACCCAACCCTAGTAATGGCGTATCTCCTCCATGCTCTTGAGACTGTACTGGGAGACACAGCAAAACATATTGCGATGGCACATATGGATGTGCCAGGCCTGGAGGAGCTGGACTAGAGAAGAATCAGTCAGGAAGGATAAGGAGAGAGCAATTGTCTGTGGCCACCACCTACAAAATCATTCCATTTTTCGGAGTTGTCTTGCAGTTGCCTCTCCAGTGCACCTGTTGACACTTTCATTTGCACCAAAACAGGTGACATAGATTCACAATCGCTTATGCTTTTTAACTGGACAAATTGATAGCCCTGAAGTTTAAGTGACTTGGCGTTATACTGTGACGATTGTGTTCCCTCAATTTTTTTGAGCAGTGTATTTATATGTTCATGATTGCTTCTCATCAGATGTTTCATATTGTTGTCTTTGCAACACAAATTAGGTTAAAGTTGTGCCTTCAGTCTGGATAAAAAATGGAGAGTGCATGTGGCCTCCAAATAAAATTGATGTGGCAAAGCTGTAAAATCCCAAGAATGTCCTGGAGATGGATGGAAGCCCTATAAGGCCAGAATTATTTTCACGTCACATAAGTTAAATTCTGTCACCTCTGACTTTAATTTGAACTAACAATTAACAACAATCATGTATTACTTAAAATTGCTCCAGATGACTACAATGAAACTAGGCTTACACTACCTCAAGCTTTCGTTCACACCTGACCTTGGAAGTGATGGAGGGGACTCAATTTAAAAGAAAAAGAATATAGGCTCTTTGGTTGTTGTTATATCATATTAATCTATGGTGCACAACATTTGCAAATAACAAAAAAAAATTAAATTATTAAATGTGTTAGATGCAAGAACATCCTTTTCCCTGAGGAAGACGGTGACGATGATGAAATGAAAGGCACTCTAAAAGTCACAGTAAAGTTAAGAAAAGGGTAAGAAGCTTCATCCCCTTTAAATTATAACATATTTTGTCACAGCAGATAAAGTACTAAGATTTGTTTTGTACTTATGAACAGACTGGATTCATTTCCCAATGCTCCACAGATCCCTAAGCAGCACAACACTCCTGCATTAGACCCAGGAAAGCAAAACAGACCCAAGCTCCACCCAAGCAGCCAAAGCAGTCCTGACATCCACCCAAGTGGCCACAGCACTCCTGAGCCACACCCAAGTCAGCACTCCAGCACTACCAAGTTTCCTTTTAGCTGGCATGCCAGCAGTGAGATCTGTCCACTAAGGCATGCCAGCAGTGAGATCTATCCACTGAGGTAAGCCAGCAGTGAA
>JACXGI010008183.1:0-34380 GCA_016801175.1 Esox masquinongy
TTAAGGGCCTCTAAAAAAAAATAGTTACATTCGTAATGTTAGGGTCAAAATGACCCAGTGGTGGAGAATAGATAAAAATGCTTGTTGAATATCCTGCAGATATAGTGCAGATATAGAGTAGAAACTGTCTCACCACACCTCAAAACACACACACACAAACTATGCCTGCCATGGTCAGTGTTTTTTGCAGTACTTCTTTACCAAGTCATATGAGGTAAAGAATCGTCATCTTATTTTAAAGACTACAGACTACTAAGTCCAAAAATGAATCAGCTGCTAATCAGCAGCTAGTTTGTGGGATACAAAGACAGGGAGAGATATGTTCCATGCAACCATGACACTTGTGCGATTTCATATATTCTCCAGAGTAGTTTGCTTCGATAACTGTGACACAAGACCAGCAAGTTGTGTGAGAGACGAACAGCACGTTGTGTGAGAGTCTTCCCAGAAACCTCTCCTCTGTGAACATCGTCATGGCTTACAATGCTGAGACAAACCAGCCCTGCTCCATCTCATTCCCTAACTTTTGATTTGTGTGTATCATGTTTTGACTCGAAACATTAATGTTGTCACTATGGTCATAATATCTAGATATTATTAAGCAGAAAATTCTCTTGAACATTTAAAGTATTGGTCAATTTTGTCCAGCATAGAAAATAGAAACAGCATTTCTGTTTTTGGGATAAAAATTAGTGTTCATCATATGGTAAATGTGGTTTAAATGGACTATATAATAAAATAAACATAGTAAATGTTATAATTTATATGAGTAATGACTTGGTTACAGATGTCAACACATTTGTTGGGGGCTAAAATATCAATGGTGAGTACTGGGTTGTGATTTAACACCCTGGGTCAATTTGACCCACTAACATAATGAGTGCAACCAAAATGTTAACATAACACGAGTGTTAATCAAATACTGAGGCATGGAAGGTAACATTGTGACAAATAATAATAAGTTAAAAGTCTTCTTTAACTTTCTATGCACAGTATTTGTATTATTAAACTAACATTTCTTTTGGAATTGGATTTGAATGAAATACTACTTACTACAAGTTAAATTGAATTTAAAAAAGTTGTTAAATTGAATAAACTTCAGAGTTGACCCCAATTCTGGTGTGCAGTAGCCATGGGAGGGGGTTATGTCTTGCCTGAACCTTTTCACCAGTTTAAACAATTTCAGTTAAACAAGTTATTTTGTTCTTGTTTTAGACCTTCACATCCTATTGTTGTGTCTGAATTCATCCTAGAACCACCAGAGAGAGAGCGAGATCCAATACTATATTTCCCTGTAGGGTCCTGAAGCAATTTCATGTGTGAGCCTCTTAATGACAACAATTTAGTCTCTCTTACAAAGACAGACGTGTGAAGAAACACAGACACGCATACACTTATTACAGGAAGTATAGAGTACATAGAAATACACCCACACATAGTGTATACCCTGGGCTGTCAAACATATTTTGCCCTGGGAGCTGCATTCAGCTTTCAAGAAGGTCAGTGGTGCCACACTGAAAATGTCTAACCATCAAATGATAAAGAGAGACATAGTATGGGGAATTATCTATGCTCCCTGACTGTCAAAAATGTATGAATATTGTTTCTACAGTAATATATATATATATATATATATATATATATATATATATATATACTGTAGAAACAATATTCAAAATATATTCAAAATATATACATATATATTTTTTTTTTTTTAACGCATGCAATTAAGTTTATTATTTAGTCCCGCTGATGTGGATGTGACCCCATCTGTATGACTGACACCTCTGGTGTTTTAGTATTCCTAAAAGTAAGACACTGTGTGTTTGATTGATTTTGCTCTTCAGTGTTATAAGGCTCGGGGCAGAGTCAGGAAGTAATGAGAGAGAGCTATGGATCCCCATGAGGGACAAACAGACACACAGAGCCTGGGCGTTATACCTGACACCATGAAAGGGCTGCCAGCCCTAATCCTCAAACTGATTTCAGATCAGATAACACACACACACACACACACACACACACACACACACACATACAACCAACACATCGCCCACGAGCCTAAAACCCCATAGCGCTGAGAGAAGTCTGCACCTCGCTACTCATGTCCCAATTATCCAGCAGCACCTCTCCTGAAACCCAGAGTGCTCCCAGCATCCCTAGTTTCATCCCACGTGGCTTCATTAAAGCCAAACAAACCGCCTCGGTGTTTCATCTCTGATTTTCCTTATCCACTCCATGCGTTTGGCTGCTTTTCCGTTTCTCTCTCTGTCTCTTTCTCACCTCTTCTTTCCACCCATGCGTCTCTGTATTCTCACTACCTCAGATGATGTCTTTGGATCGTTGGCTTTCTACACTCTCTCCTTCTTTTCTGCTTTGATACGTTCTCCAGCCCCCTTTCTCTGTCTCTCTCACTCTATCTCTTCTGCCTGGCTCTGTTGCTGTGTGTGCACCCCCTGATAGTGTTTGTATGGCAGGTTAACTTGTTAGGATGGATCTGTGTTGCCAGTAACAGCCTCTCACTCTGTTGTGGGCATAACTTGATTTCATCACACCGTCCTCAGTTCCTCTTCTGTGTGCTTGCCGTCTGAGACACCGAGAACTATCTACACTTGGTCACCGGCGCGCCGAGGAGCCCAGTCTGATGGGCCTGCGTTACCGCCAGGGATTGATTTGGTTTTTCTAATCCATAACAACCTCCTGCCTGTGAGACACGTTTTAAAATCTCAGATAATCTACAATGCAAATCTGTTGTTACTTCCTTTCATTAAATGCTTTCAGCACAGTGAAATTAACCCACTGCTATTACCATTCCAGCCAAACCGACCCGTTGATGCCTAAACTGGTGTGCACGTGCGCCATTCTGAGTGAAGGATGTTTATTTGCGTTTTAGAGCTAAATGGGCGGTATATATTTGCTGGAATGCATTGTTTTTATACTTTATCACTTTTGCTAACTATTATATCACTGTTGTCTCTGACGTTGTTGTTAATTCCTAATGTCTCAAATAATTTAAATTGAATGCGTGATACTTTAAATTTAATTTGAATTAAACAAAATGTAATTTAAACCAATGTAAACCATCAAAAGTTGTGAAACAATCTGTTTTATGAAATGATATGACACTTATCGGTACAAAAATATGTATACAGTATACTACACTGCTCAAAAAAATTAAGGGAAAAAACTTAATTACAAAATGAAATACTGTCAGTCAACCAGTATAGGGGAATCATCAGTCTCCACAATTATTAATAAGTATTTATTATTTGCATGACTCCACTACTAAAAATGCATTACATATCAACACGATGCCAAGTCAATGATTTCTCAATTTTCAAATAGCAATTCACTTTATTTTACGTTATACGATCTCTGAAACATTCTTCCATGCATCCATTTTTAGAATTATATCTCTGCATGAAGCTAGAGAAGGATCATAAATAATGTCAAAACTGGACACCGCAATAAGTTTCTTGTCCATTTTTTGAGCTAGCGAGCAAGTTTTAAGATAACGAGTGGAAAAGAGAAGGGACTTCAAGATAGAGAGTAGAGAACATCTACCCTGCCTTTGGTAGTCGTCGAACTCCATCACTGCCCGCTTGCTGGAAATTAGCTTAAGGTTAAACATTTCTCAACTCTCAACTGTCACTGCCACTGGGAGATTTTGTCTCCAAGAGTAGCTCTGCCCATTGTCGCTGTGATTCGCTGGCTCTCGTTGGAAATGGATGGGAGTGTGCCTCTTTGTAGCGCTGGTGAGCGGGCAGTGTGCATGTGGCTTAAGAGAGAGAGATAAAGTGAGGCATGAACGGTGCTCGGAGAGCGGGCCGCACTAACCGCAAATCGACAGGCCGGTGGTCCACTCCACGATGCAGTAACCATATCGCTGATAAAATTGCTTTTCCCGAACCTCGTCACCGGCCCCACAACCAGGGGCCCAACAGCCAGGGGCCCAGCAGGAATGGTCCCGAGTCTACCGATTACGCACTCTGGCATTGGTTGACATTGTTTGTTGAGAAGAGTTAGCCCGGCTCCTTTAGGTTCTTTGTTTTCACCGCTCGTGGTCTAATGTAGGTCTGCATCAGACTGATCATATCATCATTCGGAATCCTACGGAACAGTTATATTTCAGGATAAATTGTTTAAAAAGCAAATAATAGTGATGTAGTGATGAGCACTGTCATTCTCTTAGCCTGGCATCACGCCTCATCCTTACTTGGAAGCATATTCATAACTCTGACAGGTGCACACTATGCAGCTGGTCCTTTCTGACTGGGAAGTGTTTGTTCAGATATTATGGATGAATGGATCAGTGTGCCTCAACCAGTGTGCCATATTAGCAGATTAAAACACAGCCCTTCCTTAATTTTGGGCTTGAATACTTTTGGCAGCTCCTCTGCCACTTCAAAAGACCACAGGGAAATAAAAAAAAAAAGCTTGTCTAGGAGATCTTTACCTAAACTAATTGAAAATGCTCAAACAATTATAAAAGCAAGGTGGATTTTCAGGATGACAGAAGCATTTAATATTGCAGGTGGAGGATGGATGGATGTGAACTGCAGCACTGAGCTCATTTCAGTTTGACATGTTGCTCAAGAGGCAGCAGACATCTTCCTCAGTAGGCTGCAGACGTTCTACTCAAAGGCAAGATGTACAACCCTACTAACTTCAATGTCATTGGTTAAAGAAACAGTGAATATAATTAAAGTATTAAGCATTTTAGTTTATTTTGAAATGGGATCGAAATGGATTCCTTCTGATTTAATTTTGTATCCACACAAAATATGCAGCTAGAAAAAATTTAAGTAGAACCGCACGTTTGAGATCTGCCCAGAGTGGCTTTTTTGTGGCATTGACGCAGTCAAGTCTTCTTTCTGGCAACTCGACCATGCAGCTAATTTTTGTTCAAGTATTGTCGTATTGTGCTCCTTGAAACAACCACACCATCTTTTTCCAGAGCAGCCTGTATTTCTCCTGAGGTTACTTGTGGGTTTTTCTTTATATCCCGAACAATTCTTCTGGCAGTTTTGGCTGAAATCTTTCTTGGTCTACCTGACCATGGCTTGGTATCAAGAGACCCCCAAATTTTCCACTTTTTAATAAGTGATTGAACAGTACTGACTGGCATTTGCAAGCCTTTGGATATCTTTTATATCCTTTTTCATCTTTATAAAGTTCCATTACCTTGACAGTACGCAGGTCTTTTGACAGTTCTTTTCTGCTCCCCATGGCTCAGTATCTAGCCTGCTGAGTGCATCCACGTGAGAGCTAACAAACTCATTGACTATTTATACACAGACACTATTTGAAATTTCAAAAGCCACAGGTGTGGGATATTCACCTTTAATTGCCATTTTCACCTGTGTGTGTCGCCTTGTGTGTCTGTAACAAGACCAAACATTCAAAGGTATGTAAACTTTTGATCAGGGCCATTTGGGTGATTTCTGTTATCATTATGATTTAAAAAGGAGCCAAACAACTGTGATAATAAATGGCTTCATATGATCACTATCCTTAAATAAAAGACATGATCAGTCATATTTTACATGATCAGTCATATTTTCAAAATAAATGCCAACATTTCACAATTTCTGCCAGGGTATGCAAACTTGTGAGCACAACTGTATAGTCGGTCAAAATGTTTTCCGAATTTAGATATCAATAAAAAGTAAAAACAATTTTGATTTAAAAAGATAAATGACACATTATTATTTTCAGTGATGACCTGGGAACAAATAGAGTTAATGAGCTTGCTCAGAGACAGATTAACAGGTTGTTAACCTTGCCAAACAAATATGTCTGTTTTACACCAGACACTGGAGAAGAAATTCACCTTTTGAGCAGAACAATAACCAAAAACTCATGGCCAAATCTACACTGGAGATGCTTACTAAGAAGAAGACAAGAATGCACGTTTCAGATTTAAAGCTCCTTGAGAATGTACGTTAGCACTTCAATATGGCTGATTAGCTTTGAAATCTAACACTTTGACAGAGCCTAAACAATTGAAATAATAATGTGCAAATATTGCACAATTCAGGTGTGCAAAGCTCAGAGCTATATTTGTTTGTGAAGGTACTGTTGAATTATTACTAAAAAGTATTTTTTGACATTGAATATGTCAAATCAAAATCACTAACTCACTTTCCGTCCCACTTTGTAACTTTGTAACCAATGCTTTTTGTTCCCAATGTATATTGATAGGAGGTGGGTTTGGGTGGATTTAATGTAGGTTTATTGGTTATGCTTTTTTAAAAGGGTGGCCAGTTGATTTTGAGTTGATCTGATTACTTTGAATTACTTTTAGATTGCTTTCATATTAAGAGGCATTGGAAAACAAATCGGAATAGCCTATAACCAACTGAACACATTTTGCGGGATCAATCAATGGCCAAAAACGGAATTCGCATTTTACCTTATGGGTTGTGTAGGCTACAGTGCCTTTGGAAATGTGTTTCTAAACCATTGCTTTTTACTTCAATATGATTGGGCTACATCTCTACACGCTAAAGGCCTGTCAGATATTCAGTCATTCCAATTAATCCAATAAACCTTGATCTTCCAGAATCTGACTTTTTATCTGAACATAACCCAAAATCTAATGATGCTTAAGCCTGTTCTGATATTTGTGTTTTATTCATGTTTTTAATTGCTTCAAAACATTGTTGAAAAATAAATGGAAATTACTCGAAAAGGGTATTGACATTGTTGTATATAAAAATTAAGATATCCGTAGCTTTTCGCGCATAAACTAAATCTGCAGTAGTCTGATGATTTGCTCCACAATCAACATTGTCAAAATGTTGCAGAAACCCCCGGCACGCGAATGCACGTTTGCAATCGTGGACACCCGCATAGAAATAAGATTTACCCGCGCGAACGTAACCTGCGATTATTATGGCCACCAGTGATGAATTTTCAAAACGCAAATGAAAGAAAAACTGTGATTATAAACCTGCACTCTTAGCTTAAAGTAAATGTCGTCAGCAGCCAATGATAACCAATGAACACAATTTTCAGAGATGCAAAGCAAGCAGAATCACGTGGCCTACCTGTATGGACGGAGTTGATGTGGCCGCGTCAAATGCAAATAATCATCTTTTGGCAGAGTGCTTCCCAACACACCTTTTCTCCTAAAATGTCGTGGTAAATTCCATATAATGTTTTATCTTGAAGGCAGCGCCATGCTACAGCTATCTAACAAATAGTTGCCTAATCTATTAAACAATTCCTGTAAAAGTTATTCGGTGCTACTCGTCCTGGCTGTGTTGTTCGGTGCATTTGACGAATAAATCTTGAAACTTGAAAAAGATATAACACCAGGTAGGCCTATTGCCCATCATTGTTCTGAGAATTATGCGTCGAGTAGATAACTAAATAACATTTTATATGACTCGGCTAATATTATCGAAGATATACTCTTTTTACCAGCCATCCAACCAACCAAAACCGGAGAAATTTAAACTAGCGCTTCCTCCGTCACTAAACTGGTTATGCGCGTCCACCTTTGCCCGCATGATGATCACACACAACTGAGGCGCACAATTCATATTTTGGTTCAAATAACGATGTTTTTATAACATTAAATAATAAACTCAAACATACAACGTGTCATAAATATTTCGCGCACCTACTCTTTTTCAATTGAAGTAATTCAAACGTAATAAATTTTTTTTTCAAAAGTATCTGTAATCCCATTACAATATTTTTTGTTGGTAACGTAACGGATTACAGTTACTGTTTTTTTGTAATCCGTTACATGTAACGAATTACTTGTAATCCGTCACTCCCCAACTCTGCTTATGCTATATTGTTAGTGTGGTAAATGTGAAGCAATGTACAGACAAGAGAGATTCCAGACTCCTAATAAACAGCAGCACAGGAGAAGCATTTGAAGAGCAGCCATGACCGGGGTAATGACAAAGGGCATTTCCCCAAATCAGAGTCTCTCAAGCAGGCTATATTTTCCCCTCCCCCTCACTCCTGTGCATCCACAGAGCTCACATGGAACTTCTTTCGTATTCCTGTCACTGCGAAATTGAGATCGTGATTGGTGAAATGAACCTCATGTGATACCTGTCATTTTGATGTACGGTCCTTGGAATCACAGGCCTTTTATGTCAGTCGACTCACACGGAATCAATTTCCTCAAACTGGCAAACACTGCTGAGCAGTATCCTGGCAGATGTTCACAACACTGTTTCGCCTGCGCGTAATGGTGACGGAAAGCAGGGTGGCGTCTGTGTTTGGTGGAGTGACTGTGCGGTTTCGTAAGTGGTCATTATCCACGTGAGGATCATCCCAGTTACCTGAGCACTTGCCTTTCAGTTTTGGTCGACTAATGAGAAAAACAGAAGATGCCACCGTTGTTCTTCAGACAATCAGAAAAACAAGAGATGAGCGTAAGTTAATTGTGGGTTTGACTGTGTTGTCGCTTTGATTGCACTGTAGTCCGCAAGTGAAGAAGTGCGTGTTCAGAGTGCCCACTCATATTTCACTGCAAAGGGATAAGTTGTGCCCTTGTGCTGTTTCTTTCTGAAGTGTTTCCTTTCCGTTATTATGATGAACAGGGGCCTTGTTCACATTTCACAGTATGAAGTATCTTCTCCTTTTGAAAATACTGTTAATTAGTGTTTCCCCTTCATTTCACCCTGGGATGATAGGTGTGGTAGCAGCCATTCTGAGGAGGCAGCAGTTGCCAAGTATTACTTTCACCCATGTTGTGACAGTTGTGCAAATATAGCAGAGCTCCAACAGTGCGTGTGTGCGTGTGTACGTGTGTGTGTGTGTGTGTATGTCATGGTGTGCGTGTCTGCGCCGGCATCTGCCTTCCTGTGTTTTTGTGTACGCTTCCGTGTATGTTTGTCTGACTGTGCACCTCTGAGTGTGTCGTCTCAGCTCAGTGCCGGTCCTTGGTCGTGGTGACTGAGCTTTTCACAAGCTGTCCTCCATTACATGTGAGCTGTCTTCATGTGGAGCTATTGAACATAATGACTGAACAACTGCTTACTGAGGACAATCATCGCTCATTATGTTCAGTCATGTACACACATGCTCTCTCCTTACATTATCTCATACATTCTCTCTCTCTCTCTCGCACTCTCTCTCTCTCTCGCACTCACTCTCTCTCTCTCTCTGATTATGGTCATACTACTGCTGTGCATCCAAACAATGGGTTAAATCTGAAGCCGCAGCAAGAACCCGTCTGCCTAAAGTGCTTTAGTTTGGCATGACATTGACAGGATATAGTGTATTTGATTCACTGGCTGGCTGTGGTGTTTGAAGGTGGACTGAAGACTGCAGGCTCTCTGAGTCCTGAGGAAGATGGAAGAACCTGAAAGAAATAGATGATTGATCTGAGTGCCAAGGCCAGGGGATAGATGTCTGACACATACATACATACTTGTAGTGTTAGACTTCCGAGGCCTTTGGTCGGGTAATCATTTCTTTAAATAGAACATTGTTATTCCCTTGATTTAACTGAACTTAACCCTAATCCCTAAAACAAAAAACAAAGGCCTGACAACAGGTGATTACTTGAAATATGGTACTCAAATGTATAGCACTACAAAAACGCCCACATATACGTGGATGCGCAAAGGCCGTCACACTCACACACTTGATTGCTGTTTTCGTTTCTAATTTCCCCACAGATAAACCTACAGAGGAGGATGAGGGTCACAGGTCTAATTACCCAGGGTGCAAAGCGCATCGGCAGCCCGGAGTATGTCAAGTCTTACAAAGTGGCTTTCAGTGACGACGGCAAGACCTGGAGGACATACAAAGTCAAGGGTACAGATGAGGACATGGTGAGACCCAAACTCGTTCTTTATCTTTGTGGTACGCACACACACACAAACACACATTCATACAGAAACAGCAACTGGGGACCACACAAACTCAAGGGCAGAGAGGAGGACGTGATGAGATGGCATTTTAATTAGCCAACTCACACCGGGCCCATCTTCCTGATACTTACCCCCTCCGCTTCTACGACTTTTAGATTGAATTTTCATACTAGTTGGGGAACAGCCACCAAATAGGCTCCCCCAGAGCCATGTACAAAAGAGAGTTTGGCCATGTTTCAAAACAGCCGCCATGTTAGTGCCTTTGGTCTTGAAATGTCGGTGATGTAACTATACGATATTGCCCACTATGAAATGATGAGTGCTGAGAACATGCAAACCAGAACAGCAACACTGAACTTTTATTTTTAGTTGTTTTTTTGGATTTTTCGTGAAAATGTTCCTAGGTTTTGAAAAACTTTCATAAATAAACATCTCAACCCAGAAGTGTGAACAATCACTTAGCGATGGTTGTGGAGGAAGCTGAGGCACTTTTGTATTGTTTAGCAACATTGCCCAAATCTCCCTAAAATATGTATATATTGCCCAAATCTCTCTCTCTGGCGACCCTGTTTACTTCGTCCTTAAAGGTATGGTGTAATGCCACACTTATGTCTCATTTACTTTCTTGCGTCTGACTAGTAAACAGTAAAACGCAATGAGGCGTGCAAAACACTTAGAAGGTTAAACCGAAAAAAAGGGCTTTTCAATTTTATGCCTGGTGTGTTTGAGAGGTGGGTCTGACTGGGAGGTCTGTGTGTTGGCTAGAGTGAAGTCACCAATGCCCAAAGCCATAGGGGCCATCCTTTAGAGTGCAACACTGTGATGCTGATCTGCACTCCCTAAAACACACACACACACACACACACACACACACACACACACACACACACATTCCCTCATCGGAATAGGCCCTGTGCATCACTGTATCAGTTCATTCTGGGATAGCACTGTAATGCCGTCTGAATGGTAAGGTAATTGGTCCGCTAATTCAAAACACATCGGTGTGCTTACAAATTACCAGCTTAAATGGTGCGAAAAATGTTCACATTTTTTTCCTAGTAACTTGAGCTCATTGACCTTGAATGGCAGCGTCAAGTGGACCCTAGAGACAGTACGAGAGCCCGTCACATTCCCCTTCCCGTTTAACCTCTCTTCTCTCACATAATTTCCCACTTCAGATATTCCGTGGAAATGTGGAAAATAACGCTCCGTCCGCCAACTCCTTCACCCCGCCCATCGAGGCGCAGCACGTGCGCATCTACCCCCAGGTCTGCCGGAGACACTGCACCCTGCGCATGGAGCTGCTCGGCTGTGAGCTCTCAGGTGGGTCCGAGTTCCATCACGTCCTGTAATTAGCGGTTTAAGCGGTTAGCGATTCAAGCGGAAACATGCGTGTCTAGAGATTTTCACAAATGGCTCACAAATTCAGCTCCGGGTAGAAGATGACTTTTTTTAAAAAAATTAGCATCTCTTGCAACGGGGACCTGTTTTTAAATTAAGCGGCTTTCCTACGTTCCTTTCCCGGATTCGGCAAGTCTGTGGTCTGCTCCTATGCAGTACAGAAACAGTACACCTCTACCTCTCAACATTGTCCACCGTTTCATTGGATATTTGATTGATGTACAAAATGACTGTACTTTAGCTAACAAACCGTGAGGTTAATGTACATTTTTCGTCCGTTGTGCTGTCTGTCAAGTAGCATAAGGGCACATTTTTTCATCTGTAAGTACCTAGAAATATTATGTCAGCCATGTACTTTCTGAGGATTTTTGACTAAATGGGAGGGTAATGTCCCCCCCCTTTCAAATATGATTTCCAGACTGTTTAATCATGATCGTTGCTAGAAAGCATGTACGGATAATGATTAATGAACTAGGTCAAATTCACAATGACCTAATTCATTAATCGTTATCCGTATATTTAATGACTCATCACGTCAATTTGGCTAGCTTACAACTTCTAGCTTTCAGCAGATAACTAGTACCTACAATGCCCTCCAAAAGTATTTTTGCAGTGTACAGTAGTGCCAAAAAGAAACATTTTTGCTTCACTGTCCTAATACTTGTGATGATGTAAGTTAAATGCTAAATGAGGGAAGCAAATGCTAAATGAATATGATTGCCTCAGGAAATGACAGGATGTTAGCTAATTGGTTATCTTTAAAAATATGCTTTTGCTTGCTTTGTAACTGTTATAGAGTTATATATGTCTTATAGTTTTGCAATGAAAAAATCTGAAATAACCAGTTCCGAAGTAGGTAATACAACATACAGAATGTTACAACATAACATAGTTGTTTGATTTATTAAACAAAACAGCACATAGTTGTCAATGGTTCAAGTGGATCTGGACGTCTCATTGCCCCACAGAAGCAATATACAATTTGTGTACCTTACTGTGACTGTTACTGAAAGCAAGTTATGGGAAGCGCACTTAAGAATTGTCAAATGGTTTTAATATATATATGTATATATATATTTGTGATACATAATTTTTTTTATTGACTTTTTAAATGTCCAGTAATAAGTTTGTTTCCTCAGGCTGCTCTGAGCCAATGGGTATGAAGTCTGGTCACATCCAGGACTATCAAATCACAGCATCCAGCCTCTTCAGGACACTTAACATGGACATGTTCACCTGGGAGCCTGGCAAGGCCCGTCTGGACAAACAGGGCAAGGTGAATGCCTGGACGTCTGGACACAGTGACCAGTCCCAGTGGCTACAGGTAGGAGGCCAACTCTCTTCCTAACTGACGCTTAGGAACCAGAGTTTTTCACAGCTAGATGAAAAAACATAGGACTGTGTACCTAAAAACGTACCCAACATAACCTTATAACCCCCACGAGTCCAAAGCAGCCCGGTTTCAACCACCTTTTTTGTAAATTTTCCTGAAAGCAAAACCCCACCACTCCTTCACTGTTGTGTCTGTTTCCCTTTTGTCATGTAATCTTTGGCTGCAGGCCTGTGTTGTCACGTTACAGCCCTGTGCCATCCTAATATAACTAGTGGTCTCAGACAATACTTGCCTGGGCATTTAGCAAAGACACATCCCTCAATAAACACGTGTTTGCTGTCCTACCAGGGACTAGAGAGTTCTGTTCTTACCATAGTGTGTGATAGTGACTAACTGAGGATAACAGAAGATTTTGACGAGGACATAACTGACCGAGACACAGCTGTTTGAAATGCATTTTGACCTAGCCAAATATGAATTCAATTTGAATGTTTTGATCCTGAATCAAAACAGATCTAGATAGTGTTTATGCTGTTTATTTCAATCTCTATTGGTGACTTTAGATGTTAAAATATTCCAGTGCAGTAAGCTTTCCCCCAACGGACTGCACTGCATCCAGAATTATGAGTTAAGCTTTCCTGGCATTACAAAAGCCCTGTTATAAATCATTCCTCTTATTATGACAAAGAGACACTTCTTTTCTAGCTTCTTCGGTCACATGGATAGATAAAACTCTGGGCCTTGTACTCAATGTAGAGAAAATATAGCAATCATTGGTTTTCCAGTGAATTAAAATAAAAGGCATATCATTGGTATCTGGGATGGGTTGTTCCCTCGGCCTGTCTGTCTCCTCCTACCTCTGGTGGTCTGTGAAAGTTTAGCGGAGATACACACACAGCACCTCACAGTAACGCCCCATTGTCTAGCCATAATTAGATTGGCTGAGCCTGCAGTCAGACATGTTTTTATCACAGCAAAAGCCTTTTGAGAAGGAAGAACCCAGGCTGCGCGTTAGGCGGGACTGGCAGTTGGACTGGCCCCAGACAGGCCATGAAGCTCAATTGAATTGATTGCTGTGGATAGAGGGGAAACACGCGGTTTCATATTACACACTGTGCCTACAGGAGGAAGAAACAATGGAGGCAGCTGTAAAATCAATGGCCTCCTCTAACGAGAAGGGATACTTGGCAATATCCGCTTCTCAGCACACTCACTGGACTTATGGCAAGGAAAACAAAAAGGAACATGGGTGTTTTCAACTTATGGCAAGGAAAACAAAAAGGAACATGGGTGTTTTCAACTTATGGCAAGGAAAACAAAAAGGAACATGGGTGTTTTCAACTTGCACGTTTGTAACAGGAAGTGGCGGTGTCCACGTGAGATTGCGGCGATGTGCTTGTGTGTTGGTTGTTTAGTATATCTGTTTGTCGGATGAATGGATATATATGCTCCTCGCAGTTAAATGTCCTCTCTGCACTCGTTACCAACGTGAATAATTGATTCCCAATGGCATTAATAGATGGCTTTTAAATGTATAGATTAATGGAATTAATTAATGGAGTTAATGACAAATTAAGTATTTCAATTAATCAAGACAACTACAGGACAGCAGCAGCAGCCAAATGAAAGATGAATAAAACATTTCCGAGTGAACACACCCGTCTACATTTGCATGTAGGAAGCCCTGATCCCGCTGTCATCTGACCAAATAGCCCGCCACCGAACTGCAATGTTGATTTTTTTTTTTAACTTATGTATTTTAGACCAGACCTTTTTCCAAACAAACCGTGCCTTACAGACCAGATGGGTGACTGGCAGTAGCCTTCTAGTGCCTCTGCTTAGATAGCATTGTGCTTTTCTGGGACACAGATAGTTCATTGAATTCCGTGCCCCTTTTACTACACGCATTGGATTCCTTTGATAACTCAGGACATCCTTAATGGTAATGTCATTACCTGGCACGTAATGTCTCAGGTCTGCTATTTGACAGTGCTGTAATCATTTTCACGTGTAACCTAACTGTTGCATCACAGTGGCTTACATAGGCATATCTACAGTATTGAAACATCATTTTGCAGCCAATTATCAAAATGTTGATGACATTGCTATCTCTAAGAAAAGGACTTGCAATTTAAATGTGCCTTGTTGCCAAACATAAGGGGGATCGCGTGTTTTCTTTTTATGTCCCTCATCCTTTTCCTGCATCGTTTCTGTGAGTGTCCTGTGCGTCCACAGTAATTACAGGTTATTTTCTCCGCTGCGAAGAATCAGAAGAATCCTTGGATGTTTGAATGACTCTGATCACAGGTCAGCCATGTGTCAGATTCATGTCTCATGTCTAGTCGTGCTAGAATGTCAACAGTCACTCTGTGTGTGTTGTGCTTATCTTCTTTCACCACGGTCTTGCACAGAGGCCCGAGACGATAATCTGCATGCTCATCGTCGTCATCATCATCCAATGGGCAGGCTGTTGGCTCCTCCCATGTTGGGTCCCACAGTGATGCACTCTCAGCGGTCTTCCTCGGTTCTGTGTGAGGATGTATGGATGTGACCTGAGGACATGTTGATACTGGAGTCTGTAGCACAGACGGTTCTTCTCTCACCTCCTGCAGTTGTTGTTTCCTTATCTTCTCCCTTGCTCTTTGTTCTGCTCCTGTTCAGCCAATGCTCTCACACTCTCTCTTTCCTTCTTCATGGCTTTCTCGTGTGACTCTCGTTCTTATCACCTCTTTCTCCCCCCCCCCCAGCCAGAAGAGTTTGACAATCTCTGTATTTTTCCCAAGGCTGTATGGATATCTGATAATTCAAAAATGCCATCTTTTTCCAGAGTTGTTATATTTTTTTATGTCCTGCCGACATTTGTCCAATTGAAACTTTTTTTCGTCAGACAGAGACGTGATCATGTCATTTACTGTAACAGCGAGAGGGGTAAGCCTCACCCCCCTTTTTCTGTGAGTGGATTTTGCCACGGAGGCCACTGAGTTAACTTCAAATTAACTTTTACGTTGACTTTTGATAAATGGCCAATAGTACCAGAGTTATTATATTTATGCTGTTTGAACAGCCAATAATACCGGATTTTCTAAACAAATGCCACACACTTGTCTTTGCACATTGGAAACAGTGTACAGTATGCATTTATCTCTGTCACAGATACATGTAACACCCCTGAAGAATGTAATGTAACACATCCAAGCTTTACATACAAGTCATGTACAATCAGAGCATGCCTGACGTACCAGTCTGGAGAATTATGTACATCAGATACCTGTTTTTGAAATAGCCACACAATTTCCCCCACAAATATGTGTATGGCGTCATAACAATAGGTGCACTGCTAAGTGTATTGCAGTTGTACGCATACTGGTTCCTTCAATGTTGATATAACAATTACTGCAGGCTTTGATGCTACTATCCCTAGTTGGATCCAAAATAGATTCCATGAGGAAGCTACTGTATGTCGCTATAAAAGCTGTAAGGCTCATAGTGTAGTTAAGTCGTATCCACTCGGATTTTCACGAGGGTGGATACTGACTCACTGCATGTACTACATTCATTTATAGCTGTTCATTCACTTCAGTTCTCGGTGGTGCGAGATGGCGATCGACTCACAGGATGTATCGTCGGTCAGAAAAAGTACCCCCTGGAGCAGGACGCCAGAAGGTGTGGGGAATAGAGGATTGCCGGCTCTCCGGATTTGCTTGACCGACAATCCCCGTTTCCGTCTGTCTTAGCTGACAACACGTGGAGTGTGTTTTCAATCCAACTCAACCACCCAGCTCTCAGCGCCAGACTGTTGGATCTATGGATTTTTAACAGTTAGGCTAATAGTTATTCATGTAGATTTGTATCGGTGAAAGAATTAATCAAGGTTATAGGCTTCTTCGATGTTTATTGAGCAGTCATAGTACATGTCTCAGGATGATACACTCACAGCTCTCACCAGTGTTAGTTTCTCGCTCTCTGCTGATTCCCACCATCTAACAGTTGACCTTGTGTTATAAAGCATCGTCCCAGGATTGTCGTGTCTGGTACCTTATTCGTCTCCATGAAAGTGGAGCAATAGATATATGGTAGGCCTAAACAAGGAACCCCAAGCCTCTAGGTACAGTGACAGCTATATCATCTCAGATTCAACACTAGTGACTTTGGCAATTATAGTCCTGTCTCTGAATTGTCTTGGTAAAATTCTGCAGTCATTGGTAAATATGCAGCTGTGCTTATTGTTTATCTGACATTAGCATTCTAAACAGATAACCTGATTTAAGACCTGGGCGCAGTACTACTACACTAGTGGTAAATAATATTGCCAAAGCCTTGGATGGAAAACAACAACACAATATCACAGGATTACATGAAATAGACACAAATTATTATTATTTGAAATTTGTGACTTGCACAGGAAAAGGCATTGTGTGCACTGGACATGATTTATTTAGAAGTTCAAAGAACATTTGGGTACAGTACACAGTGTTTTTATATACATACTAACCTCCTTATGCATGGCCACAGATGGTTGTGTGTAGTTTTAAAAATACCATAACAATAGAACTCTAACTATTGTAACTGAAATTAATACATTTCTGGACATTCACAACGTTGTTCCCCAGGATTCAATTTTGGGTGCTATACTATTTACATTGTGTGTTAATGATAACCGATTCTCTATGAGAAACTGTCATTTTCATTAGACAAAGTACATTATGAGGCTTTTCCCTTTGCCTTTTCAATTTGCACACTTACAGTCTAATTTCCAAAATCTAGAAAACAAATGATATGTCACGTTAGTTTATTTTTTAGAAACAAATATTATCTGTCTTCCCATATAAATTACACTTTGCATGCCACTTTTATGTCAGTGCTAGATTATCGTGATGTGCTTCAGTGTCAGTATTACAACCACTAGATTCAGTGTACAATGCAGCCTTGCAGTTTATTACTGGTGCAAGCATTCGCACACATCACTCCTCTTTTATGCACTTTGGTTGGTCATTAAGAATAAACTTCACTTTAACTTTAAGCGACTTCCTCCAGGACTCACTTTAGGTGACCTCAAACAGGCCACACTCCTCCCGCCCTCCTTTCCAGTTGTTTTATCATCCAGATGGGTCAAATCACTTTAAATGAGGCCTGAAAAGTGAAGCCTTCAAGATATTTAAAGACTGGTAGCTTCTCCAAATGAGGAACTACAAATTGATATGACCAATATTTTCCGTCAGATCTCCTAGCAGATTTTGGTTTCTTAATGCAGTCAGAGTAGACTGGATCAGAGTAGTGAAGTCCTCCTTGAGCAGTGGTAAAATACAGAAGCAATCAGTGCTGGTAGTTTCCGGATATTGTGATGAAAAACAAAGCGTTGCAGCTTTTCCCCTAAAGGTGTTGGGTGGGTGGCTATAACAGCTCCCCTGGTTTGCATGTGAACACATTAACCTGTATTAGAATGGACCACTGATTAGCACATTGGCTCTCACAATAATTTCCATACCTAAGATGAGTTTTAATGATCCTAGTGCTGTAGCAGTTGTGTATGACAGCAGGGTTAACACATTCCTTCAGAATGTGCAGTGTCCTACAACGCTCATGCAATAGCACTTAAGTTTTTTTGATTTATTACCCGAAAGAAAGCAATAGTCTTGACCAGAAACATGACTACAAAAGGGTGTAGTCCCTGAGCAGACATTTGAGTTGTTGACGTTCGGTTTCTTAGAACTATTATCATGCGAAGATTAACAGTATTGCTGTTATGACATGGGTAGTTGCTTTGAGATAGTGTTGAGTCTGTGTTGATATATTTTTTATGACTTAGCTCAAAAGATCAAGACAGCCTGTGAACAATTCATCTTTGTGACAAGTCTGGAGTCATTGGTTATTTAATGATCAGCTCTCACAAACCATTGCAGACTAGTGTCTCTGTTTAAACACTATGACGTCCTTGCTTTCCTCTTGGATTCAATTGTAAGATTTTGAGACACAGAGCTCTTACATATTTGCCTTTTAGTATGCTTCTGCAAAACCTCTGCTAACTTTTCTCAAAATGAATGAGCCAGCAGCATGTCTGACAGGCTTCCCTCTGACCGTGAGAAACATAGGAGTCTTTTCTCAGATAATCTTGCCTGACTTATAACGCTTTTACTTATAATGCTAAGACAAATGAAATCAGAGAAAGACAACCACTTTTGAGCCAACCGCGGTTGTGTGTTGTTATTGTAAGTGCCCTTCTGAGTGTGTATAGAGGGTTCACACCAGTCCAAAATGAAAGAACTGAGAAGGTAAATGAACCGGAGTCTGGAAAACCGTTCTAAACCATTTTAGTGTGAAAGCCCCATAGTTGGTTTCAGACTGAGTCTCCAAGTTTTTATTCAAATGGCGGCTTTATCATTTGTTTCTAAGCTCCCTCCTTCTACTCCTGCCTGCCTTGTTTACTGCATCTGTTTTGTTTTCCTGTGAAGGACCTTCAGTAGCATAATTGGGACTGTGTGATATGCTTGTACAGATAGTACCGAAGTGAAGATATTTTCTATTCATATTTTGAAAAGGGATACAGAGTGCATTGGCAAAACGTTTTTAGGGGATGCTATGGAAAGCAATGAAATCAGGTTCAGCATTCAAATCAAAGGACAGATACTTTCAAATAATAGATGAAGACATATAATTATTCTATAAAAGATAAAATGACACCAGGGTATAACTTTGTTTTGTATTTTTTGTTTAAAGTCCTAAAGATAATTTTATTTCAGCTCAATGCTTTATGGTATAATCAATCAACTCAAAAGCCTTTTTTTGACACCCTCATGTATATGTACTTGTTTAAACAGTATATATTTTTCATACAGTATAAGCAGTTGGCTACTTAATTGGAAGTGATGTTAAGCTGTCTAACATATCTGTCCCACACCACCGTGACTCAATGTTGCTGTGTAACTGGATCAAATAGAGAATGCAAGTAAATTATGTATGCAAATAATGTTTTCATATAGTGCTCAATTAACAGTGTACCTTTTCCTTTAAGTTATTTTTCATGGACCTTGTCACAAAAGTGGTGAGATTTTTTGAAAAAAAACTACTTTTATCTAATACACTGAAAAATGAATTCCTCAAGCATTGTCTTCAATGATATTACTTGAAGACAATGTCATGGCTGCTTAAATTGTGTGAAAACCAGATAGCGCGCACACAAACATCTCACCTACGGCGGACTGAGATCGGGAGATGTATCCCATTTAGAATGTTGAGAGGAGGTTGCCTGTGCGTTTTAGAGAACGAAGGGAACGTTCACTTGACTATGAGGTGTCAAGCGGTGGCAGAGCAGCATAACTGGGTCGGACATTAATCGTGTGCAGGTGGAATTAGAGAACCAACCTCTCCGGAGGAGCAGATCTGAATGCAATATCCCTCGCAACACAAATGGATCATATCCATAATCAGTGAGACGGATATAGATGTAGGATCCGGCCGCATACAATTGATGTATCCAAACATTAGGACTGCTATGTCATTGGAAAATGTACAGTGAAATGTTTAACTTACACTTACCATTCATTTCTGTTCCCTTATGCAGTGTGTGTAGTCAGCATATCATTCCTCCTGCGCTCTGACAGTCAGCTGGAACCAATCAACATTTAGGAATACGGTTCTTGTGTGTCAGACATATTGCAATATAAACATCAGTACAGTTTTATTAATTTACAAACAAAGAGGTGTGATTTCTAAAATCAATACATTCCTCTATTGACCGACATTAAATCTTAACTTGATCAAGAAACTCTTTTCCAAGTAAAATAATGTGTCCATAAACACAGATTTTCACAGACATTGTCTCTGTTCCAACAGCTTTTCAAACAGATCATCTGGATCCTCCACTGAGGCAGGAAATATGAGCAATATTCTGGCAGGTGTTCTAGCAGATCTCAGTTGTTGACATTAGGGGTCTTAAAACTATTATCCGGAGATGAATAACAGTATTGCTGTTATGACATAGGTGAGATGCTATGAGATAGTGAGTCTGTGGTAATATTTTTGTTATGACACAGCTTGAGAAATCATGATGATCTGTGAATAGTTCTTATTGAAGTCTGGAGTCATTGGATTGAATGACCAGCTCGTATAAACCAGTGAACACCATAATCCTCACTTGCTTCCTGGACGTCTTCAGTGTTGAGATTTTGAAACACTGAGATCTTGTCACTTATTTGCCTTTTAGTTTGTTTCTGCGAATCCTCCACTAACTTCTCTCAAAATGAATGAGCCAGCAGAGAGTCTGACAGGCTTCCCTCTGCAATACCTGACTGTGAGAATCATATGGATCTTTTCTCTGTTAATCTTGCCTGTCTGATTTATTTTCACTCATAACCTTGAGACACATGTAAATGGAATCAGAAGAAGACAACCCCTTTTGAGCCAACTGTGGTATTTTGTTCACACCAGTCAAAAGAAAGCTGATAAGGTGAATGAACCAGAATCTGGTTAACCATTCTAAACCAGTTTTGTGTGAAAACCCTGTAGTTGGTTTCAGACTCTAAGTTTGTATTCAAATTACGGATTTAAAGTGTGTTTCCAAGCGTTCCTCCTTCCACTCCTGACTGCTTTGTTTACCATATCATATGTTTGTTTTCTTGTGAAGGACCCTTACAAATGCCTATTTGTAAGGGAAAGCAATTAAATGAGGACCAGCATCAGAATCACTAGACAGAAAATTCTAATAATAGATGACATTATATACAAATTAGCTTGTAGAAGATAATACCAATGTATACTTGTATTTTCTTTTTACCGTCCTTTTTTTATTCCAGCTCAATGTTTTATAGTGTAATCAATCAAGTCAAAAGCCTTTTTATTTTGTTTGTCACCCCACTGCATGTTTGCGCTTATCTAAAACCTTATGTCTTTCATACTGTAAAAGCAGTTTGGTACTCAGTTGAAAGTGATATTAAGCTGTCAAACATTTCTCTCCCAAGACCACTGTGGCTCAATGTTGTTGTCTAACTGAGACAAATAGAGAATACATATGAATGATGTCTGCATGAATGTATTTTGAAATATTGTGCTCATATTACAGAGGACCTTCAGCTTGAAGTTACGTGTTTATGACAGATTTTTCACAAAGGAGCTGAGAGATTTCTGGTAAAGACTTGTATCCAACAGACTAAAAAACACATTCTCTGAACTTTGTCTTCGATGGTAATTCTTTCCAGGCCTCTTAAGCCATCTGAAAGTAGCTTAAGCCCTGTCTACTGTACAAGCTACAGTAGCATGACAAGGGGGTGCAGTTGTGACAAGCACTACATTGAGACAAGCAGTTGTGACAAGCTCTACTTTCACTCAGACGTGTAAAAAATATATCTACTGTATGTTTGCCCAGTGAATTCAGATCACGTTTTATTTGATGAAATCAATACCTTTTAAAATAATGTTTTCTTGAAATACAGCAACCTGTTGCTCCCAGATGTGCATTACCCTTTGTTATCTTAATTACAATTCCAGAGATCTATTTATACGGACCTCAGATAAATGTCTATTGACATCCACATTTTATATAGACATTGCTGTAAATGTCTAAATTTACCTAACTAGCTAGCTTGCATTTCTTTTTTGGTGTTAACTTTCTTTTTGTTTTCTCCTTGTTTGCTGTTATGTAACGATGTTTCTGTATTCGCGTCTTAGCCTCAGTTTCACAATATCATAGTTATTCATAAAAGTCCTCGGTTCACCTGTGTCCTACATTGCACCTGCAACGTTACAACGTTACTTTATAGATTGGTTGGCTTGTAGGTTAGCAAACGTTTCTAGCTAGCACCTGGATGATGATAGTTGGCTATCTACTAGGCTGGTATTAATGTAGAGTAACTGTTAATCAGCTTGCTAGCTACGGTTTTCAGAAGCAAGTGAAAAAAAAGTACTGTGCAAAACTCCAAGGCATCTGAAAGTCAAATTAAAGCCATTTATTTGGGAAGTGTTGATTTGTCAACAAAAAATATATATACACCAATCAGTCATAACATTATGACCGCCTGCCTAATATTGCGTAGGTCCCCCTTTTGCCGCCAAAACAGCCCTGACCCGTCGAGGCATGGACTCCACTAGACCTCTGAAGCTGTGCTGTGGTATCTGGCACCAAGACGTTAGCAGCAGATCTTTCAAGTCCTGTAAGTTGCGAGGTGGGGCCTCCATGGATCGGACTTGTTTGTCCAGCACATCCCACTAATGCTCGATTGGATTGAGATCTGGGGAATTTGGAGGCCAAGTCAACACCTTGAACTTGTTGTTGTGTTCCTCAAACCATTCCTGAACCATTTTTGCTTTGTGGCAGGGCGCATTATCCTGCTGAAACAGGCCAATGCCATCAGGGAATACCGTTGCCATGAAAGGGTGCACATGGTCTGCAACAATGCTTAGGTAGTAGCACCCAGACTCTTTTACTATGAAGCCATGCTGTTGTAATACGTGCAGAATGTGGTTTGGCATTGTCTTGCTGAAATAAGCAAGGCTTCCTTGAAAAAGACGTCATCTGGAGGGCAGCATATGTTGCTCCAAAACCTGTATATATATTTTTCAGCATTAATGGTGCCTTCACAGATGTGCGAGTCACCCATGCCACGTGCACTAATGCACCCCCATACCATCACAGATGCTGGCTTTGGAACTGTGCAGGGATAAGAAGCCAGTGGCCCCTCTCCTCTTTTGTCTGGAGGACGCGGCGTCCATGATTCCCAAAAATAAGACCACTGGACCGTTTTCCATTTCACATCAATCCGTTTGAAATGAGCAGTTCGGGATCTTGTTTATTTCTGGTTTCTTCTTTGCAAGTTTTAACTTGCGTTTGTGGATGCAGCGACATACTATGTTCACAGACAATGGTTTTCGGAAGTGTTCCTGAGTCCATGCAGTGATTCCACTACAGAATCCTGTCTGTTTTTAATGCAGTGTCACCTGAGGGGCCAAAGATTACGACCATCCAATATTGGTTTTCGGCCTTGTCCCTTGCGTACAAAGATTCCTCCTGATTCTCTGAATCTTTTAATGTTATTGTGTACCGTAGATGATGAGATTCCCAAACTCTTTGCAATTTTATATTGGGCAACATTATTCTTAAATTGTTGCAATATTTGACCGTGCAGTCTTTCACAGAGTGGTGAACCTTTCCCCATCCTCACTTCTGACAGACCCATCCTCTCTGGAATGATCTTTTAATACCCAATCATAAAACTGACCTGTTGCCAATTGACCTACTTAGTTGTGAGATGTTCCACCAGGTTTAGTTTTTTAGCATTGCACAACTTTTCCAGTGTTTTGTTGCCTCTGTCCCAACTTTTTTGAAAAGTGTTGCTGGCATCAAATGTAATGTATTTTTCAAGATACAATAAAATGTCTCAGTTTCAACATTTGATATGTTGACTTTGCACTATTTTCTATTGAATTTAGGGTTTAAATGTTTTTATTTACATTTTATCCAGCATCCCAACTTTTTTGGAAACGGGGTTGTACCATGAATGTGGTATAGTCGTTTTACCACTCAAGCTTGGTGCTTAAACAATATATCACCATTCCAGGCTTTTTACCTCACTCTTTTCCTCTCACTCATAAACCCCCTATTTCTGTCCCAAAATCCTTGTTTCTCTAATTCAATGACTCACACATTACTGACTCAATCACTCACCCATACAATGCCAGTTGGTAAGTGCCAGAATACATTGGCCATACCTCAAACATTTTATTTTAAAATAGCTCCAGAGGGAACAACAGAATATGGAAACACAATGTTAATGAGAAAGGCTTCAGGACCCTGTGAAATAAAGATAAAATATACAGTACATTGGCTACATGTACATTTGGTTATGCAATGTTACTTTTGCCTAAATGAACTAGTAACATGAACTGTTAAGATGAGTTAATGTCTAGCTGTATGTTTTGTGTTGACCTACACAGTTGCATGAATAAGATAGAATTATTAGTCTAAGCAAACATAGAGCCATTGTTTTTTTTTTCACAAAAATACGCACAAATATGCATACTTATATACATGCATCCCATTCAATAGCACTTAAATGTATTTCACCTATGGCTGGCTGAGTTTATACACTATATCACCAAAAGTGTGTGGACACCCATTCTAATTATTGAGTTCAGGTGTTTCCACCACACCCATTGCTCACAGGTGCATAAAACCAGTGCATAGCCATGAAATCTCCATAGACAAACATTGGCAGTACAATGGGTGGTCCTGAAGAGCTCAGTGGCTTTAAACACGGCACTGTCATAGGATGCCACCTTTGCCACAAGTCAATTTGTCAGATCGGGAGCTTCACAAAATGAGTTTCCATGGCCGAGCAACTGTACGCAAGCCTCACATCAACATACACAACGCCAAGTGTCGGCTGAAGTGTTGTATAGCATGCCACTACTGGACTTTGAAGCAGTGGAAATCTGTTCTCTGGAGTGATAAATCACGCTTCACTATCTGGTAGTCTGATGGACGAATCTGGGTGTGGCAGATGCCAGGAGAACGCTACCTACTGGAATGTTTGATGGAGGAAGGATAATGATCTGGGGCTGTATTTCAGGGTTTGTGGAAAGCCTTCCCAGAAGAGTGGCGGCTGTTTTAGCTGCAAAGGGGCAGCCAACTCCATTTTAATGCCCATGGTTTTGGAATGGGATGTCCAAGAAGCTCATATAGCCAATGGTTGGGTGTCCACATACTTTTGGTCATAGAGTGTATCTTTAAAGGAACTGAAATGTCAGCGCTGCTATCATGTAACTCCTGATAGCACAGCATCATCTATGCTGGACAGATCTGTAGGACTTTCCCCTTGAACTCATCTTTCTTCTCAAACCTACAGGACATAAACAAAAGAGATATAAGAGGATGGATGTCACTTCTGAGACGTGGCATGTCATTTCAAATTCCTGTTCTTATCTCTTATTCCTACATGCATCACCAAAATGCTATCCCTTTGAATAGTCAAAAAGTCACTGAGATTTTGCCAAGCGTTTATTATTGAAATCCTTTTAGATTTTATTCAGCTCATGTAATGATGATTATAGATTTTTGTGACAACCAGAAAAACTTGCTGTGAGAAGCCTTCACTTCTCTGTCAACACATCTCAGTGCTTATTAATGAAGGTATCATGACAGTAGACCCCAATGCATTGATTCAGAACATTTTGCCTTGTTATAATCTATTTATGAGAAATGATATCATTAAAGCACACAACACATTTTTTAGACTGCAACATATCAGGGAAGTAAGCATTCAATAAATGATTCATTATGTAATCAGCTCTCCCCATTCTCTGTGACACAATAGATAACAATGAAGGAAATGTCTCACATCCCACTTGCGCTATTTCAAGACTTTGCTAGTACCTTTGCTTGAGATGTCTCTATTGTCATGAGAGCCAGTTGTTAAATTATGTGAACAGGAGACTGGAGTGGCAATTTAATATAATTAATGGTAGGACACTTCAACTCTCATTAATGTGTCATGGACATTTTAATAAAGATGTTCTCAATACTTATACGACAAAGTGCAGGACCCATGCCTGCCAACGTAGCTAATTATGTAACTGAATTTGGATTGTGATATTTGGCAAATATACAGCTGTCTTGACAATTCTCCAATCTGCTTTCTTTGCTCGATGAGGAACTACAATAAATGACAAAACATGAACAAATCAGACCATGAAACATTTCTGAAAGTAACACAAAGGTATTGTACTGTAGTCATTGCAGTGACGTTGTCAGAGATGGGAGAAGAGTAAGGATAAAGATTGTTGGTTTGGGTGCCAGGCAGTTATTTTTCCTGTCTGTATGTAAAGACTGCAGGATAAAGAGTATAGCTAAAAGACAGCCACGCCCATCAGCAGAACAGACTGACTGTGCAGCCTGTTTGCCAGAGTGTTAGTGGTCTGAAGGGATAAGACACATTAGTAGGAACACAGTCACAGCACACCACATGAATGCTAGAGGATTTGCAATAATCTGTATTATTCACTGAGTGAAGAGATAGCGTGTGCGTGTGTCTACAACCAAAAAGCCCTTGAAATGTAGTATCCCCACAATGAACCCAGTTCAAAGGTTAATCTGAAATAATATTAAATACTACCCAACACACACTCCCTTTGGACAAATGTCTACAGCAGTGCATTCATAGTTTAGAACAGTACACAACCCAACAAGAAAGTCAGATAATGTGGTTTGACGAGCATCATAAAGCAATGAGAGACAAACGCTGTGTTTGTCTGTTTGAGAAAAAATGTACGACAGCTCTGCCATAAATCCATGACAAAAAGTGATTGAACAGCCAGTACTGAGTCCCAGACATTGGGAGTGAAGCAGCAACCCAGGTGATCTAACTTTTTTTATTAACTAAGCACTCACAGACTGGTAAGCAGAAAGGTTTTTTGGATTCTTCATATTTTTTTTTGTGTATAAATGTGAGAAACTTGATGTAGTCTGAGCTCCAGTCCCCAGACATGTGGCCCATAAACTCCCTTGCCGTTCTATCTAGTACTTTAGACTGGGAGTTGAGTCCCGAAACTGGTCTGAAAGTTTCTGTTGTCATTCAAACCTTCTGCATCCTGTATTTACCGTCTAGTTGAACCACTACCTGGCAGTCGCACCTTTATGTAATCTCTGTGATCATTCGTGAACAAGCACCATTTACTTGCCATCTGGCAATTTACCTCCACCTCACCCCTCAATTTACACCCTTTAATCCTGTACTATTTACTGTGTTCAAGTGTGCACAGGCGGTTTGATGGGTGGCTTCCTTTGTGTGAAGTACTATAGCATCTTTGTCTGAGAAAACTGAATTTGTAAACAACAGACAACACATGAGCAATTTTAAAACATTTGTGTACAATTATTTCTCATCCTGGAGAACACATAATCCAAAGTTTTACAGCCATATTAACGGCAGCGAAGTGACTGTTTTTTTTCGGTAAAGATTTAAGTGTTGTGTTTTAGTGCTGCCTAGCCTGGCTATTATTGTACATTACCACACATTTTCCATTGTCTGCCATGTGTTCTCAATTGACGTGGAGTTAACACTAGCAGATGAGCTTGATGTGCTATCGCGATCAACGCTGAAACATGCACTTTTACTCTCTCTCTGAGATTGTGGCAATACCAGGAGGGTAGGTTCAATTTCCATACTTTTGTATGCACAAAAAAGTGTTTGCTAAATGCCATTCATTATTATTGTTGTTCTTATTACTGTTACTACTGGAAGATGTTAAGGTTCTATATCCATTTTGTAAGAATTACAGTAAAAATCCTGTATCTAAAAACAAGAAACATGATGAAATGTGTTTGTAGATCAGGGCAGTCACCAGACCCGGGCAGTCAGGGCTTTAGCTTTTTGACAAACCCAAGTGATTCGAGTGCTGCTATTTGCTCAGTGCCAAGTGATCTGCGCGGTGGGGATGTTGTTAATTTAGCAGGCGTAGCCAAAACCGACAGCGAATTAGTTTCAGTGGTGCTGGTTAATATAAATCTGACTGCTGGTCAGCCCCTGGTGTAGAAATTACATTGGGGCAGACAATTATGTTTAAAAATGTTCCTGACCTGATTGTGTGACCCCAACCTTTCCTTGTCATTAAATACACAAATGGCAGGTGACAAGTGAATTACTTTATTTTTTTTTTAACAAAAGATAACATTTAACATACTAACTCACTCTGGTATAAATCTATTCACGCCTTGTGGGAGATGAGATTACGCGCAAGGAGCCTCAAGATGTTTCCACACCGGAAACTGGAAGCTGTCACTGTTTGCTGCCAAGTGTTCCAGCCGGCATAAGCTGATTAGTTAATTATGCACATTAACATGTCCATATAGCA
Organism: Esox masquinongy; assembly: GCA_016801175.1. Lineage (NCBI taxonomy): Eukaryota > Metazoa > Chordata > Actinopteri > Esociformes > Esocidae > Esox > Esox masquinongy. The sequence continues at coordinate 28,420 of JACXGI010008183.1, forward strand.
AAGGGAAAATGGCAGAGACTTGTGCTTTTCAAGTTGTACAATATCCTTGCCACTGCACAGTATGAGAAGGAACTTCTGGCAAGTGTTGTTTGAGCAGTAATAAAACTTTGGCTGATTATGCTAAACAGGCCTCAGAAAAGAGATGAACAAAGGAGGAATAAAGTGCTTAATCTTTGCCTCTTAGCGTCTGATAGTCCAATAGCTGTCTAAATAGAAACTGGGCATTCTGCTGAACTACTGTTATTATTTAGAGTGAGCATTGATTTTGGTCTTCTTGGTCCTTGTGTCCTTTTCTCATTGTGTCCTTGGACCTAGGCTAATTAGACAAAGCTCTTCAAACTGGCTCACTCATGTGGACATTTGTGAAAATGTGATATACTGAGAGTATCGAAAGAACCCTCTAACATCTATTCTGGTCTTGACTCGTGTGGCTTGGGAATAGTGAAAGGTTATGGAAGCGTCCTCTTACAGTCACACGTCCAGATATTTTGATGAGGGGAGAGTGCAGTAGTTTAACAGCCCAACAATAGCATCCCGTGACATTATAATACCACATTATTCTAACCTCAAGGTCACATTCCTTGTTTTACTATCCTAGCATGGATTTCTGGTTGTCACATGTATAGTAAATCAAGGAAACACACACACACACACACATATATATTTCAATGTGTGATGCATTTGTGATTTTGTTAAAATTACCATTAACTACATCTGAAGCAACAGCTACTCTTCCTGGGGTCAGAACGCAAATCTTAAAACAACAAAATATAGAATAAAATAAAAAATGTTCAGAATGGCAAAACCATTTTTTAGTAAGCACAACACAAATACAAAACATTGTACCAGTAGTATCTGTGTGCCTTTCACTGTCCCTGTCATTCTATTAGGTGTGGTTTTATTTCTTTTGTGTACGTCTGATGGTACTTCAAGACTGAGTTACCTGCGTTAGAAGCGGCATCCATAATGTCTGAAAGTCATGCTTCACGCCTCTCAGACACGGCTTGGGGATGTTGAAGGCTTGGGGATGTTGAAGAGACCTCTGGTGGAATGTCTTTATTGATGGGTGTTTGAGCTGTGTGTTAAGGGTTTGAACAGACACTTCAGTATATTTAGCATTCCCTTCTTACAAAAAACAATATTGATGAAGTTATTTGCTTTTCTAGGCCAGGATGAGTGGTCAGTGTCCACATTATTAAAAATAGATCTAGATATGGCATAAGGTTGAGTGACTGATCTGTCCGGAATACATTACTCTTTTTTGATTTTTTTGTAATATTTACCAGCTTATAACTAATTTGGTATATTTCTCCTGGTTACAATAATAATTAAAAGATGGAAAAAAAAAAAGATTTAGAAAATAGCATGTCCCCGCTGTAAATGAGGAACCTGGAGGGTGTGAACACCTAACTTTCACCCCGGTAGACCTGTACCCTGCCTCTCTAATGAGTTTCCTTGTGACTGTGGCACAGGTAGATAGATGATGAAGGAAGATGAAGGAAAGATTAAACTCAGTTACTCCACAACCCCTCTTTTGATGTCCCAGAGAGCCCCTTGAGAGCAAGTCACAACCTTGTTGTCATGTTGCGACGATATGGGGCCTTCTGCATTCATTGATGGCCACCAGAATATTTCCAGCTTTTCAGTCATTAAACCATCAACACACAGCTCCCCTCTTTAACAACCATTGTTGGTCACCTCATTGGTCACCAAATTACTGTTTCCTAATAGGTGATATCCTGTGTTACCTTGGTCCTGCTTACTCATCTATGTTATTTATGTATATATGTGTGTATATACAGATACACTGTCAAAATTATGTAAATAGGACAGTTTTTGTTGTAATGTAATCGACGTGTGAATCCTAGATAAACCTAGTTCCAGTAGGGAGCAAAAACAACCTGATAACTATTGTATAATTTGTCAGAACTATGGTCGCCTAAGGATAACCATGAGTTCTTAACACTGCTAATTAATTGTGTGTGTGAATTTGTTTTCAATGGAAGTGTAGGCTACTTTGCCATATCACAGTTGCTGTGCTCAGGAACGCCATAATTTTGAATCACAACTGAAACATGCCTATATCTCTTTTAGAAATAGCTGTACATGGCTGCCTCTCACTGTTGGCTGTATGGATTATTTTGATTACTTATTTACATGTATTCCTTCCAAACTGACACTGTGTTTTCTTTGAATAATAAAACAATGGCTAACAACCTTTTGTTAGCACTATTTTCTTGAGCTTTGGGTACAGTTGCTTTAACCTAGGCTGTTGGTGAACAACTATTTTATCTAGTAACCTATATCCCTTGCCAAATCCATACTGTGCCTAGGGAGCTGTCCACTGTGCTGTAGATAGGCTATACATTGCCGTTTGTCACTTCAAACGCAGTTAAGGATCTCGGCATTGGTGGGGCAGAGACTTGACAAATGGCACTGCTTCACAAATATGCCATTGGCGCTACTGTCGGCCTGTGAGTTGCAATGAACCCCATGATGTTTACGTCTCGGCAGTGCTTACACATGGCATCCCTGCTGTGCAATGGCAGCTTGAAATATATAGGAAAAAAACATTGACTGGAAAGTCTGTTGGGATGAATTCAGAAACTGGGATCACATGTTAAATAAAAGCATGGGGGGATTTCCCAGGCTCCTCTGCTATAAGGCAGGACTGATTGATGCTAGGGCTCATTCCTCTATCTTTCCTTTGAAGTGGATCTCAAAGAGCTCGCTTTTTGCCGACAATAATTTGCCATGAATATGTTCTCTTACGTCTACCTGTTGGAGCTCAGACATTTTGTTTTGTTACAGTTTTTAAGGGCAAAATGTGACCCCTCCTGAACTAACACATTGATGCTTTTGGTTGTTTTTGACTGAAACAACCGGCATAACAAACCACTTTCCCATACTGCTACAAGGACCTGTGTCATTTACAGATCATGCAGAACCATCATCACAATATCCGTGTTTATCATGCAACCTCAGTTCAGATGTATCCATTTATTCCAGTCGTATCAACATGTAGAGGTTATAAACAAGCTATAAAATAAATTCTATTTCGCCTGCTCGTTTGTCATCTCTTGGCCTCTTTGTTTTCCCAGCTAATTATCTGCAGTACAGTGATAAATATGTGCGGTGAGCGTCTGTGGCTCTGATGATGTGGAGTGGGCGGGGGGGGGAGAACTGAAACCTTCTGCAAGGAACATTTGAGAGAGAACAAGTTTGGTCTGTGTACAATTTGCTCGTGCCAGCATTTAACATTGCAAACTGCGTTAGCCTTAATCGCTACGCTAATATAGTAGCTGCAGCTGTAACTATAGTACTGCCCGGATGGCTACTAGCTCATACAGCATTTTGGACTGTATGCATGACTGAGTAAAGCGTCATGATGGAGTGAAAAGGCCAACCTGTTGTACATTTCTGGGGGATTCGACCCAGCAGGGAATTGGAGCTTCAAAACAAGGCAATTGTTAAAGAGATTATGGATTCTCCTTTCTCCTGCTGAGCTTGATTTATTTTACAATTGTTCTGCTTTTAAAGGTTGATGTGCATGAATGAAAAAGGTATGTCTGTGAATGCAGTAAATATTTTAACAGATTGTGAAAAAGTGGACTTAATCCTTCTGTTAGAAGTCAAGTTGTAAAGAGTATTTTAGTTTTCTGTAATATCCATCCGTAATCTTTGACACATGATGATGTGTCAAAGATCATTACAGGTGATGTGAATTGAGTCCTATTTTAGGCAGCGGATTTGAATTTGAATTCTTTCGTCTATTGACAAATACATGTTTGTGGAGAGTAAATATGCATGTGACAGGCAGCAAACACGTTATATCCCAACTCAACAAGAGTATTTCATGGACGTGGTGTTTCTCAAACTATTTCACATTCTGAGTCTCCTTTACAAGTATGATATTTCTTAATATTCAAGCCTACTTCTACTTAATTTTCTTGCTAATTTTGAGTGGACCCTAAGCCTTTTGCATATACTATTCACAGTCGGCTTACTCTTTATGATACTGATTCATTCATCAGTATGACAACATCCCCATGAGTGAGACAAGAAACATGAAGCAAGATGCAGTGGACCCTAACACACTGTGGACACTGTCAAACCCAAAGGTACAGGGACGTTAATTACAAGTGACGCTGGATCCATTCCTGCTGGTTTCCTCTTCATGTGCATTTGTGTTAATCAAAGAATGGTATTGTGGCTACTAGGCTTTACGCTGCTTCAGATCAGTTGATGACTAGAGGTTTGTTTCCATCTTCACAGGAAAACAGTTCAAATGTCTCCCAGTTGAAACGTACACTACCATTGAAATGTTTGGAGTCACTTAGAAATGTCCTTCTTTTCGAATGAAAAGCAATGTTTTAATGTCCTTTAAGATAACTGCAAATTAATCATCAATAAAGGGTAGACATTGTTAATGTTGTGAATGACTACTGTAGCTGGAGGCCAATTATCATCAACCACCAGTCCTGTGTTCCAATGGCACGTTGTGTTTGCTGATCTATGTTTATCAGTTTAAAAGGCTAATTGATTGGGAGGCCCCAGTGCACAACTGAGCAAGAGGACAAATACATTGCAGTGTCTAGTTGGAGAAACAGACACCTCACAGGTCCTCAACTGACAGCGTCATTACATAGTACCTGCAAAACACCAGTCTCAACATCAACAGTGAAGAGGGGACTCCGGGATGCTGGCCTTCTATGTAGCGTTGCAAAGAAAACTGGCCAATAAAAAGAAAAGATTTAGATGAGCAAAAGAACACACTGGACAGAGTAAGATTGGGGAAAAAAGTGTTATGGACAGATGAATTTCAGGTGTTTGGATCACAAGAAGGAGTGCTTGACGCCACCTGTCAAGCATGGTGGAGGCAAGGTGATGGTGTGGGTGTGGTAAAGTGGGAGATTTCTACAGGGTAAAAGGGATTTTGAAGAAGGAAGGCAATCACTCCATTTTGCAACGCCATGCCATACTCTGTGGATGGCGCTTGATTGGAGGCAATTTCTAGGGCCCTTTGATTTTCACGATGAGGAAAACATGGACAGAATCGTGGAATTTAGTAATACAAATGGAATCAACTGTAGAACGTGGTATATTGCAAAATATTCCATAATTTGGCTGAAATGTATTTAAAAAATAATCAAAGATAGGCCGAATTATTGTAGCAACCTAAATTATTTAATAATTGTAAAATTACAGACAAGTAGGCCTAGAAAAATAATTCAGTTTTTGATTTGAGGGGGGGTCAGTCGTGCATGGGAACCTTAGGTCACTTCACAACTTGGCTGTCACTTTGAGAAACATTTTGAAGCTATTTTGAAAATTCTGTCAACATACAATTGATTGGAACCGTAAAAATATGTGATAACCACTTAAAATCTAAAGCCCATGTGAAGAACAAGGAAAAGCATTGTGTTAGCCAGAGCATGCCTCTTCAAATGACCGTTACTTGTGCAAGCACAGCAGCAGATTCAAGATGAGAATTTATTCAGGACTTTGTGGCTGTGTGCGCCGTCCGACATCCCCTAAGAAAAGCTAAGAAACCTACAGCCATTTCTAGTGAGGTATTGCATACAGGGAGAAGCGTTGCTCGAAAATGAGAGCAGCCTCGGTCAAACTCACCTACCCCGTGTGTTCGACCAACATATGACATATGATACATATGATATAACAGCTTATTAAAATACCATTGCAATAACCTACATTTACATGCCGCAATGTGAATTATTGGCATTGCAAATTGTGATATTCCAAACGATGAGCTGTCATGGTGAAATTTAGCGATGCATAGTGTCAGCAGCTGTCTGCCTCTCCATCTGCGTAGCTAACTATCACTGCATCTATATTGTGTTAACACTTGAATACAGCTGTCTGCCTCTCCATCTGCGTAGCTAACTATCACTGCATCTATATTGTGTTAACACTTGAATACAGCTGTCTGCCTCTCCATCT
>JACXGI010008184.1:0-34386 GCA_016801175.1 Esox masquinongy
ATTGTGTAGCCTACAGAACTAGACTGAGAGACCATTTAAATGCCTTTGCAGGTGTTTTGAGTTAATTAGCTGATTAGAGTGTGGCACCAGGTGTCTTCAATATTGAACCTTTTCACAATATTCTAATTTTCTGAGATACTGAATTTGGGGTTTTCATTAGTTGTCAGTTATAATCATCAAAATTAAAAGGAATAAACACGTGAAATATATCAGTCTGTGTGGAATGAATGTATAAATTATAGAAGTTTCACTTTTTGAATGGAATTACTGAAATAAATCAACTTTTTGATGATATTCTAATTATATGACCAGCACCTGTATATTGGGGGGGACACATCCCCCCCAATATATTGATATATAAATTATAAATAAAATAAAAATGCGCTATGCTCCAACAGGCAACCATGCACCACCGTCCAAAAATAATCATTAGCAAATGTAAACATAATCATAACTAAACTTAATAAATTGTCGTTATTATTACTACCGGTTTTAGTTTTGCGGTTTACTGCAGTTCTGTGTGTGGTTTGTCCAAGTGTTGTTGCCGTACCCCAGCAGAAGCTGTTGGTCGATTGCTGTTGGTAGGTACAATCTATGACAAACACTGTAGTCTTTTATTACTTTCAAATGTATTAAAAAGTGGGAAACTAAAATGTAATATGAGTGTTACGTCCTGTCGATTGTGATAGTTTTATGAACACATCATTTTGCGCTGGAACTGTAATTGTGGAAATAAATAATAGTTTGCTAAAAAGCATCAGTAATTGCATGGAGTGTAAACAAAAGTTATGGGTGAAAACGGGTTCATTTGCGAGTGCTAATCAATCATGTGCGTATTCAACAAACGTTAATGTCTTACGTTAATGATTTTGTTAGAAATGTCAGAAAGCCCACGTGAAGTCTGAGTAAAGTGTCAATCATTTATGTTGCGCTGCATGTGTTATTTGTGCAGACAGTAGTCGTTTTCATTGATTGCATATTTGTATAGTATACTGTATAGTTGTATTTGCTTATAATAAATAGCATTATTAGTATTTGTTTGATTAAAGTGCAAGCTGTTTCATTAGTCAGCTTTCATTCACAGTAAGTGTCATCATGAACAAGAGGAAGGGTGGCAGTGACATTCATCAGTTTTTTGGGCAGCCTCAGAAAAGAAAAGTTGAGAGCAGTGAGAAAATAAGTACCAGTCAGATGATAGAAGTATGCAGTAGCACAAGAGGCGAGTCAATGTTTATTTATATAATAATCATTGCCATTCAGATCAGAAATGGTTAGTTATCCATACTTGAACATCATGGCAAGAAACTTGTTTACTGATATTTCTTTCATGTTCACTCTGGTGCGTTCAGAGTAAAGAAAGAGAGGGAGAGAGTCGGTATGAGGATGCCATCAAGGCAGGAATAGCAGGTGACATGGAGGTGAGTGAGAAAAGGAGCAAATATTGATGACCGATCTGATATGGCCATGTTGGTGTTGTTCCGACAACATCATTATTAATTTTGGCACAGGTACCACTAAGATTAGGTTTAGGCACAGGTGTCTCTGAGGTTAGGGTTAGGTCAAAGGGTGGGGGTCAGGGGAATATTCTGCCTTCATACTGGGGTAACCAACTAACTACAGGTGTTATCAGATTGTGTGAATATTGATGGTTAAGAGTCTTATATTTAAAACATTTTTGAATGTTTTTCTTGGGGGATCCCCGGCTGATTTGGTCCCCCCCAATGTTGACTCCATGGGTACGGCCTTTGGTCTGATCAATTGTTGACGTTAACTAGATTGAATCCACAACCTAGAAAATGAAAAATGATGGTGCTCTGTCCCTTAGCAAGGCAGTTATACCAAATTGCCACCAGTTTGATGCTGAAAATAAGAAATATTTTTATTTGTAGGTAAAACAAGGTTAATGGAATGCCATGGCAAATTTTAAGTTGGACAACATGATTTGTTTATTCATATGGATCCCCATCAACTGTTGGTACATTGGTAAATCAGAACAGTCATTCAAAATAAATTAAACTAAAATCAGTTTGTGTGGGTTTTTGTCTCTTTAGAGTCCATTTCAATTATCTGTTTATAAAGGTAATTTTGCTCTTTGCTTGAGTAATTTACAATGATAATTTCACTGTACAGTGCTGTGGTTTGTTTTTAACCTTGGGACTCTGAAGAGATCCCTGTTGGCATATATTTTGGGGTATGTATGGGTATCTGAGATGTATGTTGTTTGATTATGAAGAAAATGTATACCCTTCGTTATTGGGATATTTATGATTAAAAACTAGAAGTCTGTCTCTTGTCAACCCTCAGCCAAGAGAAGCAGCCCAGTCGTTAATGGTAGTTTTTCACATGTAGTCAAATGCAATGTGTGCTACTTTCTTTTGAGTTATCTCTAGCTTTGCTAGTTCTTTCTTTGCCTCACCAGACTATACTGCTCAACAGTAGTTAAAATGGGACCAGAGCCTGAATAGCTAGTAAAATTGATATTTGTGTTAAAAATGCAGAACCACTTTTTTCAACCGACATCTTTCTCCACATCATCACAACAAGGTTGACAATTAGGCTTACCTGTTCAATGAGACTTAACCATCCAAAGTAGTGTGTACATTTTCCATATTGGCCCCCCTGTGGAAATTAAACCCAAAACTTTGGCAATGCAAGTGCCATGCTTTTACCAAATGAGATGCACAGAATTTTTTTCTAGAGAGCGTAGATGGCTTGGAGGATGTTTACTACAACCAGTGACAATCTCAAACCTCATTGTAGATTTTGGAGATTATTTCATAGCTGTAGCTTAATTATTTATTAATTATTAAGTAGCCTGATTCAGCTCTCTGGGAATGTTTTCAAGAGGCTCAGTTGAGACAATAGGTAGTAGCATATGCTTGTCTCTATAACCCATTGCATTGAATGACAGCTATTCTATTTCTCTCAGCAGGAGCACTGGTTTGAGAAAGCGCTTGGGGAAAAGAAAGGATTCGTCATTAAAAAAATGAAAGAAGATGGAGCATGTCTGTTCAGAGCTGTCGGTAAGTGGACATTCTTCTCATTTAACTCCAATAAACCCCAGGACAGGTCTTTGAACACTTTCTGTCCATCGACATTAAACCTGCAGCAAAGATGTACTGATCAAAGATGCACTTGGATTTGAAAGGCCCATAACTGTTGTTCCTAAATGTCAGTAATGGATTCCATAGAGGTGCTTAAATATTGGTACTTATTCACAAATGTACCATTAACCTACATGTTGTGTTCTAGACATTGAATTTATTTGTTAAAAAATGTATGGGTTAGTGTTAGGACACTAGATGGCGTTACTGTACCATAACCTCTGTAGTTACTATATTCTGAAGTGACTTAATTTCCATTTGACAAGTGAATCACATTGAATATATCTTTGATATTGAATAGTCAATGTACATTAAAAAAAAGTCTTTATTTTCCTGGCAATAATGTTCTTTAGGACTATTTTGTAATGGTTTCAATACATTGTTGTTTTTCATGTAAAAATGCTTTGTTTACCTGAATTTTCCGTACAGGGGAAACCAGAGAGAATGTATTGAAAGTTCCACTCCCAGCAATACTAACCTAAAGTAATAGGCCTACCTAAAACACTATTTTCCTAAAATGCATTCAACTCCAACTGTAGGACTGGAATGCTGCACTTGAAAGTAGGGCTCATGGTGAAATCAAGAAGACAGTTTTGTCTTTAGCTACACATGTATTGAAGTTGTATTGGTATATTAAATAATACACCCACAGCATGCTGGTGTGTTTTCTCCACATTGTGTTTAAATTTGTGTAGTACTGACGGTAATTCACCCCTGTTCTCGCGTGACGTGCTGTTCTGGGGTTTTCTCACTGCTGTACTTTCTGCTGTGGTTTCAGTTGATCTTGCTGTCAAAGGGCATTTGAAAAATGCTGGAATTGGGTACCAAAAGATAGCTATGGGTCACTGAAGTGTACATTTTGGTGTCCAAAATTAATATTAAACTGAAGTGTACATTTTGGTGTCCAAAAATTAATATTAATATAATTTCAAAACTCAACAACTAGATATACAACCCCTTTCCAAAAAAGTTGTGACACTGTGTAAAATGCAGATGAAAACAGAATGCAATGGTTTGCAAATCATTTATCCCTATATTTAAATGAAAATAGTACAAAGACAACATATCAAATGTTGCAACTGAGAAATGTCAATGTTTTTGGAAAAATACATGCCTATTTTGAATTTGATGCCAGCAAGACATTTCATAAGTTGGGACAGAGGCATGTTTACCACTCAGTCAGTCAATCAAATGTATTTATAAAGCCCTTTTTACATCAGCAGTTGTCACAATGTCCTTTTACAAAACACCCTGCCTGAAACCCCAAGGATCAAGCAACAACAGTGTTGAAGCACAGTGGCTAGGAAAAACTCCCTAAAAGGGGCCACAATTTAGGAAAAAACCTAGAGTGGAACCAGGCTCGGAGGGGTGACCTGTCCTCTTCTGGCTGTGCCGGGGGAACAATTTTATGATTACAAGTTGTAATAATGGAATGTTCAGCAGAGTGACAGCTGGAATCAACAGGTATCATCTTGATCTACAACGCAAACAGGAGGACTTCGGACCAGGACAGTAACAAGTCTTTCGAGCCTCGTACTCTGGGGGTGTGGGCCAAGACCTCATGTCCTCCAAAGTTTAAATGGGGCAGGAGACAAGGACAATTTAGAGAGCGGATTATGTAGATTTACAAGGATTTACAGTGCAGAAGGAGAACTGACCCTACTATCCTGGCACAATAATATAGCAACGTAAAACCTTAGGGCTGTGTTGCATCACCTCTTCTTTTAACCATACACTGTAAGCATTTAAGAACTGAGGAGACCAATTGCTGTAGTTTTGAAAGTTTTCCAATTCTTGCTTGATATAGGATTTCAGCTGCTTAACAGTTTGGGGTCTCTGTCGTATTTTTCATTTCATAATGCGCCAAATGATTTCAGTGGGAGACAGGTCTAGACTGCAGGCAGGCCAGTTTAGCACCTGGAGCCAAGCTGTTGTAATACGTGGAGAAAGTGGTTTGGTATTGTCTTGCTGAAATAAGCAAGACTGTCCCTGAAAAAGACGTCACCTGGATGGCAGCATATGTTACTCCAAAACCTGTATGTATTGTTCAGCATTAATGGTGCCTTCACAGATGTGCAAGTCACATGTGCCATGTACACTAATGCACCCCCATACATCATGGTGCCGCCTAAGGGCCAGAAGATCAAGGCCATCCAATATTGGTTTTCGGTCTTGTCCCTTGCGTACAGAGATTTCTCCATATTCTCTGAATCTTTTAATGATATTATGTACCGTAGATAATGAGATCCCTTATCTCTTTGAAATTTTATGTTGAGAAACGTTATTTTTAAATTTTTGCACTGTTTGCGTGCGCAGTCTTTCACAGAGTGGTGAACCTCTCCCCACCCTGACTTCCGACAGACCCATCCTCTCTGGAATGATCTTTTAATACCCAGTTATGTTACTGACCTGTTGCCAGTTGACCTATTAATTGTGTGACATTCCACCAGGTTTAGTTTTTTAGCATTACACAACATTCTTTTGTTGTCTCTGTCCCAACCTTTTTGAAATGTGTTTTTGGCGTCAAATTCAAAGTGGGCATATATTTTTCAAGAAACAATAAAATGTCTCAGCTTCAACATTCGATATGTTGTCTTTGTACTATTTTCTATTGAATATAGGGTTTAAATGATTTGCACATTATTGCATTCTGTTTTTATTTATATTTTATGCAGCGTTCCAACTTTTATGGAAACAGGCTTGTAGATTGGGGAAGTTCTCCAGTCAGTTTGGGTCAGCCATAAAGTCTGGCAGTGCTTTGATTAGAACATTTTGCATTGGGCCACTCCTGGTACCATGCCTGACCACTGTCGCAGCCCACGCGATTCCATATTACAGCAAAGTGGTCTATCACGACCCGGAGTTGGCCAACTCTGCCTCTTCTCTCAGCCACTATCTGGGGTCCACAAGCCTTTCAGCTGCCTGACGGATCTCCAGGTGTCAATCAGGTATCAAACTTCAAATTTTGACTGCAAAGAATAAAACATATCACTTCTAATACTATACTTTTCTATACTAATTATTCACAAGTCATGCAGTCACTTGATGGGAATCTGCATTTAAATTCCTGACCAGCACAGTCAAGGGCCCGGAAGACGGATTGTCAGCCACTCGCTTAGCTGTCATGCAGACCATTTGCTGTCTGCTATTGATGTGCCTGGTCAGGGGTTGTTTTTACAAAGTTGTCGGTGCCTTTGAATATATCTTTGATATTATGACAGAACTTATGACAGACGACACAGTGCATCTGAGTTCTATCAAAGTCCACCCAGGTAAATGATTTTTTCCACTGAGGTAAAAATGTGCCTTTCTGTTTGAGCTCGTTGTTATCCTTCGCTGCCATCTTCACTCAAGTGTTGTGCGCAAGTTGTTGTCAGGTTCTGGCTGCGGGCCTCTAGGCAGCCCTATGTGCCTGGGGGTCACTGCCAGGGCCTGCCCGCAGAGGTGCCACACACCAGGGCTCCTGTGCTCATCCTACTTTCAGAACATGTCCTAAAAGCAAGTTACCCTTATCACTGTGATCAACAAGGATAGGAAGGTTAGGACATCCTCATAATGTCAGGAGGTAGTTATGGTCTGCTGGATGTCTGTAAGGTTTCCCCTTTACATGTTTAGGTAAAACATACAAAACGCACATCCCCATGTCATGATACCATTCAAAACATCAGTCAACTCATCTGTCTGCTATTTCTTGATTTAAATCCGTTGTTATGTCCCATGGCAAGGGACATAACAACGGAAAATGAGAACGTTTTCTAAATCATCCGATAAAATAATGGGGGGAATCCAAAGTGTCTGACTCCCATGAATGGTACTATATTGTCAGCTGCTTCAGATCCAAATGAACATTTTATATATACAGTTGATCTCAAAAGTTTGCATACCCTTGGAGAATTGGAATTATATGTACCATTTGTAAAGAAAACATGAGTGAGCAGGCAAAACACGTCTTTTATTTCTTTTTCTGATTCACATTCAACTGTAAGTCATAACAAAATGGCATAATCATAAAACAAAACATGGCAACAAAGAAAAAAATGAACTGACCGCTGTTCAAAAGTCTGCATACCCTTAGTTCTTAATACTGTGTATTGCCCCCTTTAGCATCAATGACAGCATGCAGTCTTTTGTAATAGTTGTCTATGAGGCCCCAAATTCTTGCAGGTGGTATAGCTGCCCATTCGTCATGGCAAAATGCCTCCAGGTCATGCAAAGTCAACTTTCGTGCAGAAGAATGCAAACTGTCTGCCAGTATTTTCTAATAACATGCGGCAATCATCTTGCCGTCAATTTTCACAAGATTCCCCCTGCCTTTAGAGCTCACACACCCCCAAAACATCAGTGAGCCACCACCATGCTTCACAGTGGGGTGGTATTCTGTTCACTATAGGCCTTGTTGACCCCTCTCCAAACATAGCGCTCATAGTTGTGACCATAAAGCTCTATTTTAGTCTTGTCACTCCAAATTACAGTGTGACAGTAGCTGTGAGGCGTGTCAAGGTGTTATTGTGCATAATGTAACCGGGCTTTTTGGTGGCATTAGCGCAGTAAAGGCTTCTTTCTGGCGACTCGACCATGCAGCTAATTTTTGTTCAAGTATCGTCGTATTGTGCTCCTTGAAACAACCACACCGTCCTTTTCCAGAGTAGCCTGTATGTCTCCTGAGGTTACCTGTGAGTTTTTCTTTGTATCCCGAACAATTCTTCTGGCAGTTTTGGCTGAAATCTTTCTTGGTCTACCTTACCTTGGCTTGGGATCAAGAGATCCCCGAATTTTCCATTTCTTAAATGTGATTAAACAGTACTGACTGGCATTTGCAAGGCTTTGGATATCTTTGTATATTCTTTTCCATCTTTATAAAGTTCCATTACCTTGTTACGCAGGTCTTTTGACAGTTCTCTTCTGCTCCCCATGGCTCAGTATGTAGCCTGCTCAGTGCATCCACATGAGAGCTAACAAACTCATTGACTATTTTTACACAGACCCTAATTGCAATATAAAAAGCCACAGGTGTGGTAAACTTAACTTAAATTACCATTTTCACCTGTGTGTGTCACCTTGTGTGTCTGTAACAAGGCCTAACATTCAATGGTGTGTAAACTTTTGATCATAGCCATTTGGGTGATTTCTGCTATTATGATTTGAAAAGGAGCTAAACAACTATGTGGTAATAAATGGGAAAATTTCACAATTTTTGCCAGGGTATGCAAACTTATGAGCACAACTGTGTGTGCTTTATTTGGACCTTATATTAATCAGTTCCAGTTACATTTAATGCCCTGAAATAGGACTATGTAAATATGAAATGTGTAATTTGTAAATGGTAAAACCAGTATGTACACTAATACCCCAATATATAATCTGATGGCCTATACTTATACATCACCTCATAATTGTTTGAATTCATTCCAGAATGTTGGCTTGTAAAGTCAAACAAATAAAAGCAAATTCTTACTGTCCCAAAGATTTCTATCCATACTTGGATGTTTATGTGCTTGAAATAAGCCCAAATGAGCTAAAACAGTTCCATGAAAATGTTGCTGAATTGTGTACTGTCATCCACTTTGGCGGACGTGTGGAAGCCCTATTGGATGATGCAAATGGTGCACATTGAAGTGGGTTCTTTGGAATACAAATGTGTAAATAAAGACTCAATGTAGCAATGTCATGCCTTGCCGACATGATTCCAGTAAAGAGCTAATTTCTCTAAAGTCTTACACTTGTTCTCTATTGACTGGTGACTTTAGTGTATATTGTTTCTAATTGAGATAAACATTATCAACAGTGGACAGACAAGCAAACTAACCCGCCTCTTTCTGTAGTTCTGCATAGAGCCCTGGCCCTTTCTTAGAAATGCATGCAATGGTTACTTACTAGCACTGCATCCTACATTGGTTGTAGCTAGTATGCTTGTGGTTTCTGCTTCTATGTATAGGCTTGTTGGTCTCTTTTCCGTTCTTCTGAAGTGTATCTATTCAGATCTTTTCTCAGTAGTCTTGCTCTAAGTATTGCTACCTCTTCCTTTTGTCTCAGCAGTCGTCTCCCAGTTTACCGGTGCCCCGGTGTTGTATTCTGACAGCCATTCCCAGTATATCAAGTTCCTCACCATCCCATTGATATTCTGAGATGGATTTTTTTAATATACATTTATAGTGTCTTTGGAAACTATTCAGACCCCTTCAATTTCTCCACATTTGGTTGTTTTTTACAATTTATAATTGATACATTTTTGTATTTTTTTTGCCAACAAATACCCCATAATGATAAAGCACATCTGGATTTGGGCAGTTTCTCTCATTGTTCCTTGTTGATCCTTTCAAGCTCTCTCAGATTGGATGGGGAAGAACTGTGGCCTTCAAGGTCTCCCCAGATATTTAGTGCAGTTGAACTCCTGGCATTAGCTGGGCCACACTGGATTAGGTTTTCTTCAAGGACCTCTATATTACTCCATTCATCCTTCCCTCATTCCTGACCAATTCCTGCTGCTAAGATTCATCCCTACAGCATGATGCTCGCACCAGCATGCTTCACTCTTGGGAAGATATTAGCCGGGGGATGAGTGGTAACTTGTTTTCACCAAAAATAGCACTTCAAATTCAGTCCAAATAGTTTGATTTTGGTCTAATCAGACCAGAGAATTGAGTGTTGCTGAGATGGTTGTCCGGGCAGGTTCTCCTATCTCGGCAGAGAAAATAAGTTCTTGGTTAACTCACCTCCCATGTCCAATTCGAGAAGAGTCTCGGGGTTTCCAGACTTCTTCTATTTTACAATATAGGCGCCCAATTGGAAATATCAATGCTTTAGCATTTTTTTATAACTAACACCAGATCTATGCCTCAACACAATCTCTGAGGTGTACAGAGAGTTCATTGGGTTTTGTGGCTTGGTTTTTGATCATACATGCACTGTCAACTTATAGACAGGTGGGTGCCTTTCTAAATCATGTCTGTCAGTTGATTTTGCCACATGGGGACTCTAAT
The DNA here is from genome assembly GCA_016801175.1 of Esox masquinongy. Lineage (NCBI taxonomy): Eukaryota > Metazoa > Chordata > Actinopteri > Esociformes > Esocidae > Esox > Esox masquinongy. The sequence goes on from JACXGI010008184.1 coordinate 10,085, forward strand.
CAAGTTGTGGAGACATCTCAAGGATGATCAAAGTTCAGGATGCATCTGAGCACAATTTGGTGTTTTGTGGCAAAGAGTCTGAATACTTATTTACATCAGATATTTCAGTTTTTCATTTTCAATAAATTGGCACAAATTTTCAATAAAATAAAATTTTTCATTTTCAATACATTGGCACACATTTTCACTTTGGCATTATTGGATATTGTGCATAGATAGATGGAAGAACAAATATATTTAATCAATTATGAGTCTATATAACAACAAAATGTGTCTGAGGGTCTGAATACTTTCCGAAGGTACTGTGTTTTGTAAATAAGGGCTGTCATGATTCATTTAGTAATTACATTACAAAAAATCCTTAATTAGACTGTACTGCATTTCCTTCTAAAGGAAAACATTGAAGACTCTCCTGGTCCCAGCAAGAAAAAAGCCAAAGTTTGGGAACATTTCACTGTAAAAAGCAAAGATAACCTTGTTGGCTGTCGCTTCTGCAAGACTGAACTTTGTTTCAAAATCGCACTTCATCCATGCTGCAGCATTTGAAGCATCCATTTACAGAGGAATTAGAATCAGACATGCCAAGGTTAGGTTTCGATTTAGCTCTGTTAGCTGTTGCATACAGATTGTGCGTCGCCTTGACTACAGCATGCATTCTCCCTTGAGGGAGGGTAGGTGATAGATTTCATGGATATTAGAACACTAGATAGGCTGATGTCATAGAGCCCCTATACATCAGAATGACCAGCGTGATGTTTGCCCCCGACGCAAAACTTTGGCAAAATAGGCTCAATCGTTTGTGCTCCGTTTGTGCCATTACAATTTTTCTTTGCGCTGCTATAATTTTGTAGATATTAAAGAATATTTTATAAGTCATTCTGAGGTCACTCAGCCCCAAAAATGCTCCAGATTCAACCAAAATAGTCTAATTTGTTTGTGCTTCGTTTGTGCCGGTTTGTGCCGTTAAAATTATCGTTTTTTCTGCTTAGGTGTTTTATATATTAGTCATTTAATTATAGGCGAGCCCCCCAACATGCTCAGCCCACCAACATGCTCCAAATTGACTCATAATAAGCTCAATCGTTTGTGCTCCGTTTGTGCCGTTAAAATTTTAGTTTGTGCTGCTGTCATTTTTTTAATTTTAAAGAATATTTTATAGGTGTTTCTGAGGTCACTCAGCCCCCCAACATGCTCCAAATTCACTGAAAATAGGCTCGTTTGTGCTTTGTTTGTGCTGGTTTGTGTCGTTAATATTTTCATTTGTGATGCTTCTGTGTTTTAAATATTAGACATTTAATTATCGGGATTGCATCACCAGCCCCCCAACCTGCTCAAAATTGACTCAGAATAGGACCAATCGCTTGTGCTGGTTTGTGCCGGTAAAATTTTTGTCACTTTTAGATATTTAGTAAAATTCTATAGGTCATTTGGAGGTCACTGAGCCCCCCAACATACTCCATATTCACCCAAAATACTCTTGTTTGTGCTTCGTTTGTACTGGTTTGTGCTGTTAAAAGTTTTGTTTGTGCTGATGCTGCATTTTATATATTGGACATTTAATTTTAGGTGATGACATCACCAGTCCCCCAACCTGCTCCAAATTGCCTCAAAATAGGCTCAATCATTTGGCTTGGTTTGTGCCGGTAAATATTTTGTTTGTGCTGCTACAGTTTTTGGTACATAATCTACCAAAAACTACTGGATGGCGCACTGGCTTTACCCTCTTTCCACTATAGCTCTGTTATTTTCGGTAGAAAGGCAGTCGCAAAAACAAAACTTTTACCGGCACAGATGATTGAGCCTATTTAGATTGAATTTGACCAATAAAATATTCTTTAATATCTAAAAAATGATTGCAGCACAAACAGACATTTTAATGGCACAAACCAGTACAAATGATTACGCCTATTTTGCCGTAGTTTTGCTTTGGGTGGGGTACCATCTTTACGCAGGTAAAGTACCTTTAATCCTTTGTGCTTTGTTTGTGCTGCTGTCATTTTTAGATATTAGTCCTAAAAAGTATTTTATAGATCATTCTGGGGTCACTCAGCCCCCCTGCATGCTCCAAATTCAACCAAAATAGTCTAATTTGTTTGTGCCGGTTTGTGCCGTTAAAAGTTTTGTTTGTGCTGCTTCTGTGTTTTATATATTCAACATTTAATTATAGGTGATGACGTTACTCAGCCGCCCACCATGCTCCAAACTGAGTCAAAATAGGCTCAATCCTTTGTGTCGAATAAAGTTTCATTTTTGTTACTGTCTTTCTTACCGATGTATTTGAAGAAGTAATGACAGAGCTATAGTGGAAAAAGAGTAAAGCCAATGCGCTATCCAGTAGAAAAGTGGGTTGTGCCCAGCCATCAACAGCAACCCCCCACCTTTGGGGCCCATTCACATTCACCCATCCCAATCATCCCCACCATTGGGGCCCATTCACATTCACCCATTCCAATCATCCCCACCATTGGAGCCCATTCACAATCACCCATCCCAATCATCCCCACCCCTGCCACTACAATGGAACTTTCGGTCCTAGAGGGGGCATTAACAGACTTCAAGACACAGAACCCCCAGAAAGCAGCAGGGCCTGACGGTGTCTCCCCATCCACCCTTAAGCACTGTGCAGATCAGCTTTCTGCTGTGTTTACAGACATCTTTAACACCTCACGGGAGACATGCTGCATCCCGGCTTGTTTTAAGTCAGAAGTCATCATCCCAGTCCCCAAGAAGCCAAGGATCACAGGACTTAACGACTACAGACCAGTCGCCCTGACCTCTGTGGTTATGAAGTCATTTGAGCACTTTGTACTGGTGCACCTCAAGACCATCACCAACCCTCTACTAGATCCACTGCAGTTTGCCTACAGAGCCAACAGGTCTGTGGACAACGCAGGTAAACATGGCTCTTCACTTCATCGTCCAGCATCTGGACTTCCCTGGAACCTACGCCAGAATCCTGTTTGTGGATTTCAGTTCCGCATTCAACACCATAATTCCCGCTTTGTTCCAGGACAAGCTATTTCAGCTTGGAGTGCCTGAGGCCACATGCAGGTGGATCACAGCCTTCCTGTCCCACAAGAACCAGCACGTGAGGCTGGGGAAGCACCTGTTCAACCCCCTGACCACCAGCACCGGCACTCCCCAAAGCTGTGTCCTGTACCCCCTACTCTTCTCCCTGTACACCAACAGCTGCACCTCCAGTCACCACTTTGTCAAGTTCCTGAAGTTGGCGGATGACACCACCCTCATCGAACTTATTTCTGATGGAGATGTCTGCCTGCAAGTGGGAGATTGACCATCTTGTGTCCTGGTGCAATCAGAACATCTTGGTGCTCAACACCCTAAAGACAGTGGAGATGTTGGACTTCTGGAGAATCCCAGCTGCCCTTCCCCCCCATCGCCGTGGGTGGCTCCCCTGTCAACTCTGTGGGGTCACCACCATCGCCCAGGACCTCAAGTGGGAGCTGAACATCATCTCTCTTACAGAGAAAGCACAGCAGAGGATGTACTTCCTGCGGCTGCTGGAAAAGTTCAACTTGCCAACGACTATGATGGTGCATTTTTACACTGCCATCATAGAGCCCATCCTGACCTCCTCAATCACTGTCTGGTATGCTGCAGCCACTGCCAAAGACAAGGGCAGGCTGCAAAGCATTGTCCACTCTGCAGAGAGGGTGATTGGCTGCAATCCGCTGTCTCTACATGACCTACACACCTCCAGGATGTGGAGGTGAGCGGCAAAGATTGGGGCTGATCCAATTCATCCCGGAAAGGGACTATTCAGTGCTCTCCCATCTGGCAGAAGACTGAGATCTATCAGGACCAAAACCTCCCTCCACAAGAAAAGTTTCTTTCCTACAGCAGTAGGCCTCATAAACATGCCCCTGGAACCAAAATGACCAAAACCCAACATACACACACAACCCTCAACAGACAAATCTATAACACTCTCCCACATACATAAACAACTCTCAACTGGAAAAAATCTTGCTCCTTACATATACTTTTTTGTTATTTTTAGTAATGTACTAATGCACAGTCTACTATTTTTATGCTCAGTCCACTATTCTTATTTGTTTTTACTTCCTTTATTCCTTTTGTATTGTATTAATTGTTGCACCAGTGGCCAGAACAAATTCCTTGTTTGTTGTGAAACTTACTTGGCAATAAAGATTCTGATATACTAAAAACAGTAGCTGCACAAACAAAACCTTTACCAGCACAAACGGAGCACAAACGACTTACACAGTTTGGAGCTGGTTTGGGGGCTGTTGATGCCATCACCTACAATTAAGTGTCTAATATGTAAATGCTGCAGCAGCACCAACGAAACCTTTAACGGCACCAACCAACACAAACAAAGCACAAACAAGCCTATTTTGAGTCAATTTGGAGCATGTTGGGTGGCTGGTGATGTCTTCACCTAAAAATCAAATGTCTAATATATTAAACACCGAAGCAGCACAAACATAACTATTAACAGCACAAACTGGCACAAATGGAGCACAAATAAATGAGACTATTTTGGTTGAATTTGGAGCATGTTGGGGGGCTGAGTGACGTCATTGCCTATAATTAAATGTCTAATATTAAAAACACAGATGCAGCACAAACAAAACTTAACGACACAAACCGGCACCAATGGAGCACAAACTAACAGGACTATTTTGGTTGAATTTGGAGCATTTGGGGGGCTGAGTGAGCTCAGAATGACCTATGCAATTTTATTTAATATCTAAAAAATGACAGCAGCACAAATGAATATTTGAACAGCACAAATGAAGCACAAACGAATTAGCCTATTTTGACTCAATTTGGAGCATGGTGGGGGGCTGAGCAACGTCATCACCTACAGCTCCGGAAAAAATTGAGAGACCACTGCGCCTTTTTCTTTCCTTTCCAAAAAAGTTGAAAAGGAAAGTTTTGAGTGAGGAACAGAAGCGTTCAATTAGCAGTGGTCTCTTAATTTTAACCCTTCTGTTCCTCACTCAAAACCATTTCGACTTTTTTGGAAACGAAAGAAAAAGGTGCGGTGGTCTCTTAATTCTTTCCAGAGCTGTATAATTAAATGTTGAATATATAAAGCACAGAAGCAGCACAAACAAAAAATTTAACGGCTCAAACGAAGCACAAACAAATGAAACTATTTTGGTTGAATTTGGAGCATGTTGGGGGGCTGTGTGAACTCAGAATGACCTATAAAATATTTTTTAATATCTATAAAATGATAGCAACACAAATGAAAATTTTAATGGCACTAACAGAGCACCTACGATTGAGGCTATTTTGCTGAAATTTTGCGTTGGGTGGGGGGCCAACTTCATGCAGGTATCAGAATGTATCAATTTGCCATCAATCTTACCTGGGACTTATTCTCAACCAGCTACAATAAAAAACATGGTAGAAGTGGCATTTTAAGTTTTTATAATGGTTACATTTCCTTATTATTATATAAATAACCACTTTTATGCATAGAGTAATGCATACAATGACTGTACTTTTGTGATGACAATTCCATCAAATAGAACTCTTTAGGATGTAGGTACAGAGACAACATTCGGATGTGACAATTAGCAGTTTTATTAATATTTGTAAGGAGAGAGGCATCAAAGTTACAAGGTAAACCGTAAGACATCTCTAAGGTAGCTCAGAGAATCATCAGTACTTATACAACAAAGGGGTGTAGTGAGATACAGCACAGCTGTCTTATGTCAACAATACATGTTCCCTTCCTAATCGTTGCCCGAGTGGGCAAATTGCCCCTCCTTTCCCCAGGGGGCTAAAGGAATATTGTAAATGCCCCTTTCAAGACAGCTGGCCACATACCTACAGATACACTGATGGTTTTAACAGATTAACAAATGGTCAGAGAACCCAGTGATCCACATATCATTTTTGATGTGTGCCACAAACAAAGACCTCTACTTGTCTAAACACAACTCATAACATAAGGATCTGACACTATCATTACTAACTACGAGCATACTGAAGCATTGTCACCTCCAACCGTCAGTGCTGCAGCAATGAATACAGACATTTGTTTTAGATGGGGTCGAAGTTAATTGGTCCTTTCAAACAACCCACAATGCACATTAGTTTTTCTTTATTTTTTGCAGAGAACACCAGGTTGTGACACTATTTTCCAGCAGTAAATGGAATCAAGAAACTAGCTAACATTGGCTCATCGTCTCAACCGAATACTTTAGAAAAACCTTCCTAAAATGTATCTGCGCTCATACAAATGAAATAAACACGAATATCGAATGATTTTCTACGTCTAATAATTTTTTCTCTGTCATTATCAATCTAATTTTCACATAGCTTTCCTTCACTGTCTAGCCAACTAGCTAAATTAGGTATTTAATGTAACCTTACTTGTCAAGTAGAAAAGTAACCAACTCTGCATCACTGTTCATACAAACTTCAGCTCTCACCATCTAATAAATGCCAAATCCAAATTCACCTTTGTTTTACTCTGTGTCTGATGCTCGTGTTGCTTCTATATATTTTTGTTTCTGGAGCGCTCGGTGTAGGTTTACATGAACCCAAACAAAGCTTGTCACTGGCCTTCACCTCACACACCTTCAAGGATGTACATGCCTACGAACATCCCGGCCTTCTGTGTTTTACTTGCAACCATGGCAGTAGGGATAGTGTCAGTGCTGACCCTCTGCCAGAGACTGTTTTTTAATGTTAACTGATGATGTGTAAAGGTTATTATCAGATATTTTAAATAGAAAATGCTGCATAATGTACCTTTTAATTAGAAATACAGTTGTGCTCATAAGTTTGTATACCCTGGCAGAAAATGTGAAATTTTGGATTTTGAAAATATGACTGATCATGCACTATCCTTTTATTTAAGGATAGTGATCATATGAAGCCATTTATTATCACATAGTTGTTTGGCTCCTTTTTTAAATCATAATGGTAACAGAAATCACTCAAATGGCCCTGATCAAAAGTTTACCAACCCTTGAATGTTTGGCCTTGTTACTGTCAAGAACAGTAACAATGCCAAACATTCAAAGAACTGTCAAAAGATCTGCATAACAAGGTAATGGAACTTTATAAAAATGGAAAAGAATATAAAAAGATATCCAAAGCCTTGCAAATGCCAGACAATACTGTTCAATCACTTATTAAGAAGTGGAAAATTCGGGGATCTCTTGATACCAAGTCAAGGTCATGTAGACAAAGAAAGATTTCAGCCAAAATTGCCAGAAGAATTGTTTGGGATACAAAGAAAAACCCACAGGTAACCTCAGGAGAAATACAGGCTGCTCTGGAAAAAGACGGTGTGGTTGTTTCAAGGAGCACAATACGATGATACTTGAACAAAAATGAGCTGCATGGTTGAGTTACCAGAAAGAAGCCTTTACTGCTCCAATGCCACAAAAAAGCCCAGTTACAATATGCCCGACAACACCTTGACACATCTCACCACTTCTGGCACGCTGTAATTTGGAGTGACAAGACCAAAATAGAGCTTTATGGTCACAACCATAAGTGCTATGTTTGGAGAGAGGTCAACAAGGCCTATCGTGGACAGAATACTATCCCCACTGTGAAGCATGATGGTGGCTCACTGATGTTTTGGGGGTGTGTGAGCTCTAAAGGTATGGGGAATCTTGTGAAAATTGATGGCAAGATGAATGCAGCATGTTATCAGAAAATACTGGCAGACAATTTGCATTCTTCTGCACGAAAGCTGTGCATGGGATGCTCTTGGACTGTCCAGCATGACAATGACCCTAAGCACAAGGCCAAGTTGACCCTCCAGTGGTTACAGCAGAAAAAGGTGAAGGTTCTGTAGGGGCGTCACAGGCTCCTGGCCTTAATATCATCAAGCCACTCTGGGGAGATCTCAAACGTGCGGTTCATGCAAGACGACCAAAGACTTTGCGTGACCTGAAGGCATTTTGCCAAGAAGAATGGACAGCTATATCACGTGCAAGAATTTGGGGACAGATATTTTCAAAATCAATGCAAAAATTTCACAATTTCTGCTAGGGTATAGCAACTTATGAGCACAATTGTAGAATTCATTAATACTTAATTTCAGTAAATTTCCCGCAACAACTTTTCAGAATATTACAAACACATTCTTTGAAATAGTTTTCAGGTTATCATTTATTCATTTGAGAGTGCAAAATGGTTATGGTGACATTACTTGACGAACACTTTGTTATTGCATGTACGTTGTAGTTCGTTGCTAGCTACAATGATGTTTAAAATCCATGCTGTTATTTAGAAACTAGAAGAATTAAAAATATATATGTCTTTGGAATCTTAAACACTAAACACCACTCTGAAACCGAGAAAGAGTTCAGAGTCTATTATTTTACTTACGTTGCTCAAAATCACATTTTCACAAAATCTGGGCGGCTTGGACATAGGACATAGTCCTCATTAGGAATGTGCCCAATTAACCATATCATTCTAGCTTCTGTGACAATAAATGACAACAAATTAAATCCTGAGCTATCTTATTTGTTACATGTAAAACTAATGACTTCAAAAAGGATTTCCTATTTTAATAAAGCTTCCAATGAATAATAATCGATGCGTATCCAGAGCTTGTAATTTTTTCTAACACATGCTATTCGAGCGTTAGTATTTCATCCGCACTGTTGATCTAGTAGGCTACAATTTCTATAATATTGTTCAGATTTGATTGCTGTAACCTGTGCTTTATAGAGACATGAAGAAAAATAGTGCACACAACATTCCGTTAGCAGATTTTTATAGAATGTGTGTTTTCAAACTGAAGACTTTTGAAAGCTAATGCGACCTTTGCAGTAGAACAACCGTATTGTTGTATAGTAACTGCAGCATATTATGATATGTTGGCAGAAAATGCTGTGGACAGGGAAATAACACCTGTTTCTTTTTTGTTACTATATTCCTATATATAATAGGGTGTGGTACAAACCTGGTTCAGTTAATCTACAGTTATATGCTGGCAACTCTGCTTTCATTACCTTATTGTATTTCAGTACCATACTTTGTTTTTGGAGCTTCAAACATATTTTAACCATTTTTAAGTAATTTTACAGTGCACATATAGTCATTCTTAACAAGACCCAAAACAATTGGACCCAAGACTGTTTATAGTGTATGCCGATCAGCCATAACATTATGACCACTGACAGGTGAAGTGAATAGCACTGACAATCTCGTTATCATGGCACTTGTCAGTGGGTTGGATATATTAGGCAGCAAGTGAACATTCTGTCCTCAAAGTTCATGTGTTAGAAGCAGGAAAAATGGGCAAGCGTAAGGATCTGAGCGACTTTGACAAGGGCCAAATTGTGATGGCTAGATGACTGGGTCAGAGCATCTCCAAAACTGCAGCCCTTGTGGGGTATTCCCGATCTGCGGTGGTCAGTATCTATCAAAAGTGGTCCATGGAAGTAAAAGCTGTGAACTGGTGACAGGGTCGTGGGCAGCCAAGGCTCATTAATGCACGAAGGGGAGAGAAGGCTGGCCCGTGCGTTCCAATCCAACAGACAAGCTACTGTAGCTCAAATTGCTGAAAAAGTTATTGCTGGTACTGATAGAGAGGGGTCAGAATACACAGTGCATCGCAGTTTGTTGCGTCTGGGGCTGCGTAGCCGGAGACCAGTCAGGGTGCTCATGCTGACCCCTGTCCACTGCCGAAAGCGCCTACAATTGGCACGTGAGCATCAGAACTGGACCAGGGAACAATGGAAGAAGGTGGCCTGGTCTGATGTATCACGTTTTTTTTTTACATCACATGGATGGCCGGGGGGGCGGGTACGTCGCTTACCTGGAGAACACATGGCACCAGGATGCACTATGGGAAGAAGGCAAGCCGGCGGAGGCAGTGTGAGCTTTGGGCAATGTTCTGCTGGGAAACCTTGGGTCCTGCCATTCATGTGGATGTTACTTTGACACGTACCAACTACCTAAGCATTGTTGCACACCATGTGCACCCTTTCATGGCACGGTATTCCCTGATGGCATTGGCCTCTTTCAGCAGGATAATCCGCACTGCCACAAAGCAAAAATGGTTCCAGAATGGTTTGAGGAACACAACAACAAGTTCAAGGTGTTGACTTGGCCTCCAAATTCCCCAGATCCCCAGATCCATGGAGGCCCCATCTCGCAACTTACAGGACTAAAAGGATCTGCTGCTAACGTCTTTGTGCCAGATACCACGGCACCCCTTCAGAGGTCTAGCAGAGTCCATGCCTCGATGGGTCAGGTCTGTTTTGGCGGCAAAAGGGGACCTACACAATATTTGGCAGGTGGTCATAATGTTATGGCTGATCGGTGTATGTTGTAGTGGTACCGGAAAACCGATCTACATTTACAATACTATTCTGGCAGCAGAGTTTCCAACAATTTCTCATTTGCTTTTATTTCTGCTATATTGCTTTAATAATTGCGGTACACTTTGCTGCAAAGCAACATTTCAGTTTTAAGATGTACAGCAGTCAGTATAATGCTGTAATTCTACATGGGAAAGTTTTACAGTGTACCACAAATCAAACACGTAACAAAATGATCAGTACTGTTCATCAAGCCATAATGTAGGCCTATGTCCTAACATAATTGTTTTTCTTTTGTAAAATAAATAATTGGAAACATTTTGAATGGGAAATGAGCTGGATTTTCCACTGACAATCTTAACCAGCTCTCCTACACCTGTCCATGTGATTTTTCAATAGGTTGTTCAGGGTTTAAAGACATTACATTTCAACCACACAAGTGGAGTTGAGAACTGAAAGCAGTCAACTCCTCTGTCCTAATTTTGTACCCGTATCTTTAACTAGTTATGAGTTTATTTGGGTGTATTTACATGTATGCACTGACAGGTTTTGTAACAGACATTCTTCAAGGACTTTAGTCAATATCTGTAGAGTTTAAGACATTTAGGGTCAGTGGTATGCTTGCTGGTGAACCCTAAGAGGTTTTGGTGTTTCTTTTCTGTTTCTATGAAGTTTGTTTCTGTTCCCATCCTTGTATAGATGTTGATACTGAGAAAGAGGAAATTGACTAAGTTTCTCAGAAACTTTGCGGCTTTACCATGTGACTTGCTGGACTGAAAATTAACTCTGGTTCTCATTTGCATATTTTGCGCTAGTAGAGGAAAGAGGGGAGGCTTTGGAGAAAAACCCTTTAGCTTTGTTTACATCTGTGGACCATATGTGTGACTCAACTCTACACATATAACTGAAGATTAAACCAAAGATAAAGCCCACCAAATACTGTGTATGCATGTTTTTTTCACTCCTAAATGTTATTATTATTGATTAAACTACATTTAGATACATTAGTCATACTTTGTCATACTTTTCATTCATATGCCTCTTAATACATATAAATATAATCTAGGCGTGGTCAAAAAGACTATATAAAATGGGCCTGAATATAATTGAATTGGTGTGCATTAATGCATAATGCAAATGTTATCTTATGTTGTTTTGTAATACCTGATTCTCTTTTGTTTTCAGCTGATCAAGTTTATGGAGACCAAGATATGCATGAAGTTGTTCGGAAACACTGCATGGATTACTTGGTAAGTTGTCTTCTTTCTTCAGTTGCTTGTTAGATTTCCCATGTTGGGTTTTTTTTGTAATGAAAATGTGTACTCAAATTTCAGATGAAAAATGCAGACTACTTCTCGAACTATGTGACAGAAGACTTCACCACATACATCAACAGGAAGAGGAAAAACAACTGCCATGGGAACCATATTGAGATGCAGGCTATGGCAGAGATGTACAATCGTCCAGTGGAGGTTTACCAGGAGGGCACAGGTGTGTGTTTTTGTAGTGGGCTGTGCCAGATGCACGATTAGCAGTGCTGCCTGGTACTGTATACACAGTTTGCAATGCTGGAGTTTTATGAGCTTTGAGCCTACGTTAAAGCGATGACTATTAGGCAGTATTGGATTGTTTTTCAAATAGTTCTATTAACCATTTCCACCCCTGTTTTTCGGTCCTTCACCCTCAGAACCAATCAACACGTTCCATGGCATTCATCAAAACAATGACGAACCAATCAGGGTCAGCTACCATCGTAACATTCACTACAACTCTGTGGTGAACCCTAACAAAGCCACAATTGGAGTAGGCCTTGGGCTTCCTGCTTTCAAACCAGGGGTGGGTACCTACGTTATGTCTGCATGAATTTAAATCAACACAGTTTGTTGATATGTCCTTGCAGTTTCTTCCGGTTGTATACAGTTGTGCTCATAAGTTTGCATAACCTGGCAGAAATTGTGAAATGTTGGCATTGATGTTGAAAATATGACTGATCATGCAAAAAAATCTTTTATTTAAGGATGGTGATCATATGAAGCCATTTATTATCACATAGTTGTTTGGCTCCTTTTTAAATGATAATGATAATAGAAATCACCCAAATGGCCCTGATCAAAAGTTTACATACCCTTGAATATTTGGCCTTGTTATAGACACACAAGGTGACACACACAGGTGAAAATGGCAATTAAAGGTGAATTTCCCACACGAGTGGCTTTTTAAATTGCCATTAGTGTCTGTGTATAAATAGTCAATGAGTTTGTTAGCTCTCACGTGGATGCACTGAGCAGGCTAGATACTGAGCCATGGGGTGCAGAAAATAACTGTCAAAAGACCTGCATAACAAGGTAATGGAACTTTATAAAGATGGAAAAGGATATACAAATATATCCAAAGTCTTGCAAATGCCAGTCAGTACTGTTCAATCACTTATTAAGAACCACCTGCAAGAATTCGGGGCCTCATAGACAACTATTACAAAGGACTGCATGCTGTCATTGATGCTAAAGGGGGCAATACAGAGTATTAAGAACCAAGGCTATGCAGACTTTTGAACAGGGGTCAGTTAATTTTTTTCTTTGTTGCCATGTTTTGTTTTATGATTGTGCCATTCTGTTATGACCTACAGTTGAATGTGAATCCCATAAGAAAAAAAAGATGTGTTTTGCCTGCTCACTCATGTTTTCTTTACAAATGGTACATGTATTACCAATTCTCCAAGGGTAAGCAAACTTTTGAGCTCAACTGTAGCAAAATATAATGAATGTATGTATTTAATGGTTACAAGTGAATGGGGACAAATGGTAGTGTATATGTAAATTCTGGAAAAGGTAATTTAGTGTTGCCTTGATTCTCTTCCATCCATGGCAGAAATATTGGCCCTTTATTATGCTGTGGTTGTCTTATTCCTGTGTTCATTGATGCCTCTGTGTGTTTGGACAGCAGGTAGTCTAGAGGTTAGTGTTGGCTAATAACTGAAAGGTTGTTTATTCAAATTGCAAAGCTGACAAGGTGAAAATTATACTAATGTGTCCTGGAGCAAGGCACTTAAGCCTTCATTGTTCCTGCAAGTCCCTCTGTAAGAGAGCATCTGGTATTTTACTCAAATGTACATTTAAAAACTGTTTTGCCAAATTTTTGGCTTTGAGTACATTGGCATGTTAAGCTTTTTTATCGCTGAGGCACATACTCACATAAGTGTAATTGAAGTGACATGCCTTTTAATCATTAGCAGGTAGCTAGGATTATTGTTTGAGTTGTCATCTCTTCCATTGTCGTCTTCTGTCTTTACCAGGTAGTTGTCACATCAAACACAGAATGGATTAGCTGCATAAAGCTAAACAGGTTTTTGGATGCTTTTGTTGGTTGTGTGATTTGCAATTAAAATCTTTCATAACCCAATCATTCACAATTCTTGTGACTCTCCTGACTAAATGGATGTCAGTCACTGAATATTACGCTGGTGCAGTGGGCCCTGCTGTTGTGGCAGTTGTTGGCTCATCATAGCTTCAGATCCCGTCTTGACTGAGTTTGTAGACTGGAGAGTCCCGCTTCCAGGACCCATTCACATCAAATGGATAGAAGGCTAAGCTCAGAGAGCAGCAACATTCCACGTTTCTTTGGCTGTTTGAAGGAGCCTATTAGCAGCACCCTGTGCTGTTTGTGATGAAATGTCCATTGATAACACTACCGTTATCAACAAGCAACACAGCATCCAATGTCAGTGACCCCATTGAAATGAAAAAAGGTTAGCCTCTAATACTTAATCAGGAAAAACACTATTCAATAATTATTTGTTGTATTATAAAGAAGTGAGTTTGTCAAAAGCAGCAATGATTTTAATTACAAGATATACAGGTGGATAGATAAAATCTTATTGGCTTCCTTAGTGCCGGGCTCTCATGCCACCCTCATGTGCCGCATTTCCACTGGTGCCAAACACTGGTGTTTTACCCTAAAGTCCAGATTTTTTTCTGTTTCCACTTACAAAGGCCAAGGCCAATCGGCCACTAGGCCATGGCCGAGTAGTTCGGCTCTCACTTGGTGCCAAGCCCCGTTTTGTGATTTAAGTTCAAACGCCGTATTGTAAACAAACTGAGCATGGCGTTATTGTTTATTTTACTACCAGAAAAATATCGCCTTTTATTTTTCATAACCGCAAAACCAAATTACGTTGATAGTTTACTCCTCCCTTCCCATGTGAGCCCCTCCTTAAGTCCTTGGTACCAAATGTATAGTGGAAACAGAAAAGTCTGGAGCCGACATTAGCATAAATCACTGGTTTAGCCCTGGTACCGTGGTAAAGCACCAGTGGAAACGCAGCAATGGAGTCTGTTTCTGACAGTTCTGTCAGAATCAATCATACCAGTAGCCCACTGGAGGTCATTTTGTAGGGCTCTGGCAGTGCTCCTCTTGTTCCTCCTCGAACAAAGGAGCAGATACCAGAGCAATTGTCTGTGGCCACTACCTGCAAAGCCATTCCCTTTTTGGGAGTTGTCTTGCTGTTGCCTCTCCAGTGCACCTGTTGTCACTTTCATTTGCATCAAAACAGGTGACACTGATTCATAATCACTTATGCTTCCTAACTGGACAGATTGATATCCCTGATGTTTAATTGACTTGGTGTTATACTGTGATGATTACGTCTTCCCTTAATTTTTTTGAGCAGTGTATGAATGCTTTCATAACTGCCCATAGCGGCCAGGTTCCAATGTTTAACAGCACTACTCATGTGTTAACACTGAATGGTATCGCTGTCGGCAGTGATAGCATTTCAATCCATTATGTCAATCACTCTGAGACCTTAAAGTAGTGGGGTGATAGTAACACTGCTTCGTGGGTGATAGCGTCACTGTGTTCAGAGGATCATTAGTCTGTGCCCCATGTGTGGCAGTTGTAGTGAAACAGTTACACAGGCTTGCAATATCCCATGGATGAACCTTCATGTTTATTAACCACAATGTTGAATGGCTAAATGCCATAGTTCCTCCATTTGCTTTGTGTTGAATGGCAAAATGCCATACATTAATATGTGATTAATAAAATGACATATTAATGTAGACAATTCCTCTTTGTAATGATTTCACACCCATAATGACCAAATGCTTTTTTTATGTATTGGTTGCTAATAATCTCTTAACCTTGCGAAACAGTGTGTGAGCAACAGCATTTATGTCCCGCCCTTAGGCCCACAAATTGAACAATTTAGTTACCAAAAAAGTGTTAAACAAATCAAAATAATTGTATATTTAATATTCTTCAGAGTAGCCACCCTTTGCCTTGATGACAGCTTTGCAAACTATTGGCATTCTCTCAACAAGCTTCATGAGCTAGTCATTTGGAATGCTTTTCTAACAGTCTTGAAGGACATGCTGACCTCTTGTTGGCTGCTTTTTCTTTTGGTCCAACTCATCCCAAACCATCTCAATTGGGTTGAGGTTAGGTGATTGTGGAACCCAGTTCATCTGATGCAACACCATCACCAAGTATGAAGGTGAGGAGATAACAGCAAGGGAAGGGATTGCCAGTAGAGGATACTCCTCTGAAAGGAATAGATATATAAAACCTTGGAATTCTGATATGAGGAGATCATTATTCGAAAATAGTTACAGGACGAATGGAATGACTAAATGTGACAGAATTCAGGAAGGGGGCTTATATCACATGTCACTACTTTTCAGGAGAGCCTTTTGTAAGAAGAAAAACATGTTCTGGGACATTTAGATAATGCCTTCTTGAAGATGTGAAATTTAATGTGACTTAATAACAAACTAGTATGCGAAGTGTAAATACGAATAAAATTGAAAACACAAACCCTTGTTTAACCAGTGGAAAATACAGGATTTTCCTGCTAGATATGATTGGCTGAGTATGTGATTTGTAGTGTGTATTGGGTACATTTTCAGAGGAAAAAATACATTGGGTAAAATATAAATGAAACAAATTACTATTTGAATAATTGTATTAGGTAAACGATATTATAAGGTGGAGTACATTAAGAAATGGTTAGAGCTTAAGTTAAAGTAGAGAACCTTTTTAATATAAAAACAATCAGATTTTTGATATTATTATTGTTGTTAATTTGCTTTTGCTCATTAGCTTTGTAGAGGGTTTGTGTTATAAATCTGGGAGGCGATTCATGAACAGTTTTAGAGAATGGTTAATTGCGGGGGAGTACTTGACAAGGAAGAGAGACTGGTGTAAAGGGATGACGTTATTGCAGTACATAAAAAACGTTTGTAGCATCACATAGAAAAATATAGTTTTGTGAGAAATGGAGGTTTGGAGATTCAAGGAGTTTCAAGAGGCTGGCTACCGTATGAAGCTCAGGCTGTGGTGACGAGTTGTTCTCTGTGTGGCCAGTATGCTAAAGATAAAAGCCGAAACAACTAATTTGTCATTGCAAAAAAGAAGCTTGTATTCAATATGCTTGGCTGGTGGATTTTTTCATCTACCAGTCCCCTTGGGAGGTGAGCCAAAAAGTAAATTTCGGACACTGCCCGTAAACCCCAATGGTCTACGGCATTGTTCAACACATTGGCCAGATTCTCTGCTGTATACCTCTCTGGCATGGCACGAGTCAGTAGAACAATGCTTTTCATATCCCAATCTTCTATGAAATGACAAGTTATTGTAACGTAGGACTCGGTAGTTAGTGCTGTCCATGCATTAGTTGTATTTGTGGCCTTCTCAGCCATTGCCGGCGTGGACAAAAGTAGCTGAATTTGCATGCATTTTTTCAAGTCGAGTGGTAATCATTTTTCATGCAGGGACAGTGTATTCGGGTTCTACAAATTTCATTAACTCCCCTGAATACCCTTGCCTTCAACAAAACCTATAGGAAACATGTTCTTTGCACCATATTAGCTATCAAGGTTGATGTTTTTTCAAAACGCACAGTTGTCATACTGACAAGATCTCACTGTAAAGGATGCATTGGGAGTTTGTTGCGGTTCCTTTTTCCTTTTCTGTTGCTTATGTTGCAGAAGGGTGTTTGGCTTTTAGGTGGCTTAACATACCAGTATTGTAACCGCACTGTAGTATAGCTGAGAGAGGATTTGTGCTCAGGCTAAAATAAAAAAGCTTTCAGTGCGACAGCAAAACAGTTAATGAAAAATAACCAAAATACACACACTCATGACAATGAAAAGTAAAAAACCCAAGGGGGCTGAGATATAGCAAATTATAATTTAATCCATACTAAAAACTAAACAAAAGATGCAAAGTGCTCAGAAGTAAAAAGAAATTATATAAAACAACATTTCAGCTTTATGCCATTTCAGTGCTGTACATCAGTGTGAGACACACACCTTTTATATGAGCGTGGTCGATTGGCTCAGCGGTTGAAAGCAATTAAGTACTATGCAATCGACCTGTGTAACCGCAAGGCTCCATTCAACAACAAGCGTTGTGAAGTAAACAGCAAACAGACTATAAACAACTATAAATAGCTTGGTGCTGGCTGTCAGTGATATCAGTTGGAAAATCACACTGAAGAGATATTTCCTGGCATCAAATACATACCATGTACAAAACATAATGCAATATGCATAGCAGTGACAATACTGAAGGTATAGAACATGGATGCCAACTGCAAGGACAATGAAATGTGAAAGAATTCAGAAATGGGGTCCTATTGCAAAATTTCAGTTTGGCTTTTTTTTTACATTTTACAAAGGTCCAGATTCAGAGCTTTGTATTGGTATACAATACAATACTGTTTGATAAAATTATGGGAAAGATATACTGCTTTAAAAGTTGACTATCTGCTCTACTTAGTTCTGAGAAAAAAATTATATTTTCACTTGACAGAGTGCTGGTCATTGTTTACGCCCATTCAGCATAGTTCACACCCTCTTAGGTCTTAACCCCACCCAACTATTTAAGTATTCAAATGGGGACACTCTGGCCTTGTGCTAAACTGTACTATATCAAACCAAATAAAATAAAATCAAGGTTTTTTTGCATGCACTTGATACATCAGGTATAAACAGTACAGTGAAAGGTAAAGTTTCGCAGGAGGATTCATAATAAAAAGAAACAGCAATGTAAGTGCAGATAGTTTGAGAGTGCAGCTTGACAGCCACTGAGCCGTTTAGCAGTCTTACTGTACTGATGGACTGGGTTGTCTACATCAGTTTTTTTGGTCTACCCATAGTAGCTGGTCATAGTCACACACACATCTGGATGAATGTCTGGTCTATTAGTTAGCAAATTACCTACATAATTGACTTGCTCACTTCTGTGAAGACAGCGTAAACATAATAGCTGGTCATAATCACACACACCTGGATAAATGACATTTCAGTCAGGTTCCTAATTACCGAAATAAGTGACTTGCACACTTATGAAGTTGTAAAGATGTAAACATAACAAAGGCCAGCTAACAATTCTAGCTACTGAACGAAAAAGCTAGAAACCAGGATATGTTAGCTAGTTGGCAAGTTAACGTTGTTATGTAGCTAGCTAACGTTAACAGTAACATCAGCAGCTATAGCTAGATAACTAGCAATGCAAATGACTTTGACAACTTTCTAAAAAGAAACAAAGGAAATATATGTAGCTAGTTAGCAAACGTTAGACTTACCCGTATACATGTTGACTTTGTCGACGCTGTGTTTTCGCTTGTTCACACTCAAGGTGTTCAGTACTCCAGGAATCTGTGCACCTTTCATTTTCTCTGTCATGGATGCCATGGTTGCCCTTTGTTTGTCAATGTAGTCTATAGGCAGTTGTTTTAAACAAGTCGAGCCTCCTTTTCGACCATCTCCGCATTTGCAATGAAATGCATGAATTTTGTCCATTGCCTTCTCATACGCTGCTTGCACAGGACATTCCACTGATTTCATCACACGGTCACTGTACATCTCAGTTCCTTCACCATCACTTTCATCAGAAGAATCTGCAGTATCTCGTTCTCTGACAATGTTTTGAGCAGTATCCGAGTTTGGGATTTCCTCATCAATATCCGATTTATCTTCCGTGTCAGAGAGGGTCATGCCATCATTGTCCTCCAGAAGGTATTCTCTAATAACTTGATCCCACTCAGATTCACAATGACCAGCTAAATTCAGGGCAGTGATGTTGTTGACAGCTCTAGCAACGCGTTCACAGTTATCCATGTTTTAAAATACTGTGGTCACAAAACTCGCAATGATTTACTGACCAAGACGTTGTGATATGACAGAAGCCGGTGACTTAGCAGACCAATCAGAACTCAGTATGTCAGCAAGTCCAGCCCCTTCATTATCTCAGCCAATCATGTCTAGCAAGAAAAGCCCTGTATTTTCCGCAGGTTAAACAAGGGTGTGCATTTTAAATTTTATTATTTCATTCGTTTGTTATTAAGTCACATGAAAGTCTGGATCTTCAAGAAGGCATTTCTGCAAAAAAACAAATGTCCTAGAGCATTTATTTATAATTTTTATTCTCACAAACGGCTTTCCTGTGAAGTAGTGACATGCGACATATGCCCCCGTTTCTGAATTCTGCCACAAATAAAGGATAAAGAATAAAGATTAGAGAAAACATGCAAGGTCAAGTTCTTCACTGAGACCCTTCATTGAAGGTCCACCTAGCTTCACATTGGAGGAGACGCTTTTCCACTTAGCTGCATCTACGGCTTGAAAAGACACGATCAATAGCACAGATAGTATGATTGGCTTCTTGAAAGTGCTGTGCTACTGGCGATTTAAGGTCATTTCTGACCTCATATTAGCCCTACTGAAGTTGCCAACAACAATAAAAGTTGCCTCAGGATGAGCGTCCTCTAGTCCATTAATTTCTCTGTATAGGTACTCTAGCTCACGTGTTTTATCCACCTTCTGGGGTATGTAGACTGCTGTTAAAATAGCTGAGCTGAATTCCCGCGCAAGGTAGAAGGGCCGTACCTTTATAGTTATGAGCTCCAGATCTGGTGAGCAGTGTGTTGAAAGTACTGCAACATCCGAACCCCAGCGAGAGTTTACCATAATGCAGACCCCTCCGCTTCCACGTTTCCCTAATCCCAAAGTTATGTCCTGCCGGTAGATGGAAAAACCAGGTGGGGTAATGGCCGAGTCTGGCAACATAGGGTTTAACCAAGTCTCAGATAACACCAAAACACCACAGTTCGCAATGTCCCGCTGGAAGTTAATCCATGCGTGTAGTTCATCCATTATATTGAACATTGGCAAGTTAAATGCACGGTAATAGCGGATTGCAGTATTTCGTCCGAGATCTACATAGAATTTTGCCTCTCTTCTTTCTCCTCCATTGGCATTTTAGTAAACAAAACAGCGGCAGGACAAAGCAACTGCTCCGGTAAGTTGCGAAAAGGTCAGTGTCCAATAACTAACAAACTTCCAAAAGTGCTTGATGATCATACTGTATCCCTAGAGGTTTGGCATTGCTTGTTTAGGTGTACAGTACCATATATCTATTCCTCCATTTCCATGGAGACAGATAAGGTACTAGACTAAGGACATGACCATCCTGGGAAGTTGCTTTATAAAGTTCTCTCTCTGCTGATGGTGGGAATCAGCAGAGAGAGAAAAACTAACACTGGTGAGAGCTGTGATTGTAACATCTGGAGACATTTACTATGACTGCTGAATAAACATTGAAGAAGCTTGAACCTATAGAAATCTACATGAACAACTATTAGCCTAACGGTTAAAAATATGTAGATCTAACGTGTAAGATTTTTTGATCCCTGTACATTCTGCACTGTGGCGATAAGGGAAGAATCCGTGGGCATCATCCAGATGTTCCATAGGGGATTTGGATGTATCCAAAGTTTCAGCGTGTACCAAAATGTCTCAGAGGCTACAGGCCCTGGAATATGTAAAAAGTGGAGGGTTATAGAATATCTAATGATATTCTTAATATCAAGGCTGTGAGGCGTGTACGTCATACAGCAGACCACTGAAAAAATCTTTACCCTTATTTTTGTTATTGCAATGGCTTTGAAGTAAGATGACTCTATCAATAGTGTTGACCTTATTCAGAGCCAAGTTTAAAGACACTTTAGAGTAACCTCTATTGAGGAAGTTGTAATACAGTTTGTTAGATTCAACCATAAAATCTTCATTACAGGTGCAAAAACACCTGATACGTAAGAATTGACTGTATGGCAAGCCTCGCTTGAGCGTGGGCTTGGCATGCTAGATGCATGCCATACACTGTTCTTGTCAGTAGGTTTTACATAGAGTGGTGTATATCAGATTGTTATCAAAAATCACAGTAGTGTCTAGAAAATGAATTTTGTTACAGTCACATTCTAAGCTAAAGGTGCTCGAGTCAACAAGGCTATTCATGTAATGACAAAAATAATCTAGTTGTGTTCTGGTGCCACGCCAGATAATAAAGATATCACCAATGTAATGTTTATACACAGGAATGTGATCAAAAAAAGGGTTATTATAAGAAATGGATTTATGTTCCAGTAGGCCCATGAAAAGGTTGGCACAATCAAGGGCAAAGGTGGCCCCCATTGAGGTGCCTCTAGTTTGTAAGTAATTGTCCTCACCAAATAAAAAATAGTTCTTGGTTACAACCAGCTCAGAAATTTCAACAAGAAACTGCGTGGGGGATTTCAGGTCTGATCTAGAGTCAAGAAAATGACGTAATGCTTCCAGGCCTATGTTATGTGGAATGTTGGTATATAGACTTGTTACGTCCATGGTCACAAGGAGAATGGTTCTGGTATCAAGATGAGACGTAATTTCATTAAGCCCATTAATAAAATCTCTTGTATCTCTTAAATAGGATGGTAATTGTGTGATCAGTGGTCTAATATGGAAATCTATGAAATTAGACAAAAGTTCAGTTAAAGAGTCATTACTTTCCACAATGGGTCGTCTGGAGCGAATAACTGGTAATCCATAATGGTTTTAGGAAGTATGTATATCACCTCTGTGGGTGGCCACTTTTTAATGAGGTAGGTATGTTCTCTGTCAGTCAGATGACCAGCTTCATGTTTTAAACAATGAGGTTGGGTCATCTACTATACGAGTCAGAGTCAGATAGTTGTCTAAAGATTTCACCATCACATTTGGATCTGTTCATACACGCTAAGCCACCCCACCTTTCTCAACATTCTTAAAAATGAGGATGGAATTTTTCGGAAGAGATGATAACATATTGCTCTATTTTGCTGCAATTTTGCATATACAGTTGGGTCTGGAAATAACTAGACACTGACAAGTTTTGTTATTTTGGCTGTTTACCCAAATAGATTCAAGTTGCAGTTAAATAATGAATATGGGCCTAAATTGCAGTCTCTCAGCTTTAACTGGAGGGTATTCACATCCAAAATGTAGGAAGGGTTTAGGAATTACAGCTCTTTAATATGTAGCCCCCTCTTTTTCAAGGGACCAAAAGTAGTTGGACAATTTACTCAAAAGCTGTTTCATGGACAGGTGTGGGCTATTCCTTCATTATTTCTTCATCAATTAAACAGGTAAAAGGTCTGGAGTTGATTCCAGGTGTGGCATTCGCATTTGGAAACCCACAACATGCGGTCAAAGGAGCTCTCAATTCAAGTGAAACAGGCCATCCTTAGGCTGCAAAAAAAATCCATCAGAGAGATAGCAGGAACTTTAGGAGTGGGCAAAACAGTTTGGTACATTCTGAGAAAAAAAGAACACACTGGTGAGCTCTGCAACACTAAAAGGCCTGGACGTCCACGGAATACAACAGTGGTGGATGATCATACGAAAACCCCTTCACAACATCCAGCCAAGTGAAGAACACTCTCCAGGAGATAGACATATCATTATCCAAGTCTACCATAAAGAGAAGACTTCACAAGAACAAATAAAGAGGGTTCACCACAAGGTGCAGACCATTCATAAGCCTCAAGAATAGAAAGGCCAGATTAGACTTTGCCAAAAAACATTAAAAACTAAAACAGCCAGCCCAGGTCTGGAACAGCAGTTTTTGGACAGATGAAACTAAGATCAACCTGTACCAGAATGCTGGGAAGAAAAAAGTATGGAGAAGGCTTGGAACAGCTCATGATATGAAGCATACCACATTATCTGTAAAACACAGTGGAGGCAGCATGATGGCATGGACATGCATGGCTTACAATGGCACTGGGTCGCTAGTGTTTATTGATGATGTGACAGAAGACAGAAGCAGTCGGATGGATTCTGAAGTGCATAGGGTTATATTATTCAGATTCAGTCAAATTCAGCAAAGTTGTTTGGACTGTGCTTCACTTTACGGATGGACAATGACCCAAAACATACTGCCAGCGCAACCCAGGAGGCAAAGAAGTGGAATATTCTGCAATGGCCGAGTCAATCACCTGATCTCAACCCGATCGAGCATGCATTTCACTTGCTGAAGACAAAACTTAAAGGCAGAAAGACCCACGAACAAACAACAACAGAAGACAGTTTCAGTAAAGGCCTGGCAAAGCATCACAAAGGAAGGAAACCCAGCGTTTGGTGATGTCCATGCATTCCAGACATCAAGCAGTCATGTGTCAGTGTCCAAATATTTAGAAAAAAGTGTACAAGCAATAGGGATAACCGCACCCTGGAGAGGATTGTGAAACAAAACGCATTCAAAAATGTGGGGGAGATTCACAAAGAGTGGACTGCAGCTGGAGTCAGTGCTTCAAGAACCACCACGCACAGACGTATGCAAGACATGGGTTTCAGCTGTTGCATTCCTTGTGTCAAGCCACTCTTGAACAAGACACATCGTCAGAAGCATCTCGCCTGGGCTAAAGACAAAAAGGACTGGACTGCTGCTGAGTGGTCCAAAGTTATGTTCTCTGATGAAATTTTGCATTTCCTTTGGAAATCAAGGTCCCAGAGTCTGGAGGAAGAGAGGAGAGGCACAGAATCCACGTTGCTTGAAGTCCAGTGTAAAGTTTCCACAGTCAGTGATGGTTTGGGGTGCCATGTCATCTGCTGGTGTTGGTCCACTGTGCTTTCTGAGGTCCAAGGTCAATGCAGCCATCTACCAGGAAGTTTTAGAGCACTTCATGCTTCCTGCTGCTGACCAACTTTA
>JACXGI010008185.1:6382-26751 GCA_016801175.1 Esox masquinongy
TGTGTGTGTGTGTGTGTGTGTGTGTGTGTGTGTGTGTGTGTGTGTGTGTGTGTGTGTGTGTAGGAGTTTTGAATGTGTCCGTTAGAGCAGAGGCTGTCCAGTCAGATGTTTCCTGTGACAATGAAATTGTGAGTGTACCGGAGAGAGGACGCATCGACACAGTCACGCGGAGGTTGCTGGTGAAGGTATGTAGCCTGATTGTAATAAAGCTAGGGTGACCACATTTTCAAACCCCCAAACCGGGACCCTTGTGTAAACGCACGCTAATGCACGCGCACATGTATGCGCTTATGCACGCATGTTGGTCAGCATGTATGCGCTTATGCACGCATGTTGGTCAGCATGTTGGTAGGAGACCGGGGTAAAGAACACAGCCTCTCAATATACATCAGCATAACAGGAGAATAAAAGACAGTGATGATACAGTGCACTGTATGTGGTAGATATGTATGTATGTGGTAGATATGTATGTTATCAATATAACATGTGGTAGATATGTATGTGGTATGTGGTAGACATGTATGTTATCAATATAAGAAACTGCTGTCTGAATGTAATCTTTATCTTTTCTCTTTGATTCTCTCTCTTTTATCTCTCCTATCACTGACAGGCTGAGGGAACAGAGAAGACAGACACCCACAACTGGTTGCTTTGTCCAACTGGTCAGTAAGGTGTGCTGGTAGAATGTTTACTTGGATTGAAGTGAGCATCTCTATTCATCTTATCTTTGTGACAACAGGAGAAGCTCTGACAGAGGAGGTGGAACTGCAACTCCCCAAGAATGTGGTGGATGGATCTGATCGAGCTTCACTGTCAGTCCTAGGTGAATTATGATCATTGTATTGTTGAGTGGTGGGAAAAGAAACCCTTCTACACCAGTGTTGCTGCTGTTTTCTAAAGATGACAATCTAAAAGAAGTGCCATATCTCTCTGAAGGGGACATACTGGGTCGGGCCCTCAAGAACCTGGATGGACTGCTGCAGATGCCGTACGGGTGTGGAGAGCAGAACATGGCCCTCCTTGCCCCCAATATCTACATCCTAGAGTACCTGAACAACACGGAACAGCTCACCCCAGCCATCAGAGATAAGGCCACCAAGTTCCTCACTAGTGGTTAGTCCTTTTTTTCATTTTCTATTGAAAGGTAATAATTCCAACCCTGCTATCTTGTAAACTATATAGCCACAGCATAGATGACATCATGGTGTCTTGTCAACAGAACATTACTTACCGAACAGATATCCACTGGATAAAATTCCCCAGATCTTGCACTTTTCAAAAGGATTATTATTTAGTATTAATATTGATAGTAGATAGAGTATGTAATATTGAAAACATTTGAGGCAGTCTGGCAAGCTTGTCAGTTAACAATAAATGTCAGATAATAACAAATGCTAAGAGCACACTAGAGAAAACAAACAACTTTCATGACACACTGAATCATGCTGTTGGTATTACTTTCCAAAACAGGTAGTTAGGATGTATGTAAAATATTTAGAGTGGAAAAAATTAGAACAGAAAGATTTCAGTGAAAAAGACCTGCCTTTATGGTGCACTCTGAAGAACCAAACACTGAGATCATAGAAGTAAAATCAAAATTCAACCACAGAAAAATCCATAAAGATTTGGAGAATCCAGACACATTGAACCATCAAATACCATGTCTGACCAACAGTAAAAAGACAATCTCCACTTTTTTGACAGGCTTGACCCAGACAAACATTCTGCCATTGGCAATACTATGAATAACACTTTCTCATCCATCAACACGTCATTTTCACACCAGAATTGATACATTCCTCCTTTTGAATCATGGGAAGTGACCTGGAGACTACACTTCATTCCAACCAGAAAAACATTTCTCATCTCATCAGAGGCAGGTTTATCAGATAATTGACTATTGAAATAGCCATCCCCAAATGACATGTTCCACATCAAGGAGGCAATAGGTGTCTCCCTTGTTGAAGAGTAATCCACTAATCATTAACCAGTGATGACCCATCTTACCTACCCACTTCTTGCAAAGATGTGTGAAGGTATTGTTGCTAAATGCTGTAACATAGGATATCCAAAATTACATATCTTACTCGTTTTGGCTACTTCATGGGACGCTCAACCTCTCCAAATGTGTATTTAAATTTAAGTAATTTAATGATTTTAGATGATCCAGAATATATAGAGCCACTTACAGTAGTTAGTGCATACATTTTAATACATTTTTCGCTTTGGCCCCCTTCAGGAACCCAAGAACTCAAGTTTTTTAAGTACCATCCTATACCAACAGAGCTGCACAGGGCCCCTTAATAAAGGAACATTTTAAAAAAGTGTCTGGAGATTGAAAATGGTGGAGGTGGGTCAGGTTTGACGCTAAAACATAACTTAGCACTTAGAGCTTCATCTTGCTTTGTTCTGACAAGTCAGCTAGTTAGTTGAGATCCTTCTATACAGAGCAGGATTTCAGTCACATTTCCTTTTACCTTTAAATAAAACAAAATAACATATGATACAGTATATCACTGCAATCATTAGACTTCAGGGAACACATACACATGTTTTTAGTATTGTTATAAAAACTATTGGAAATAGCTATAAAATAACATGTCTAATATAACCCCATGCAGCTGGGACTGTAGAAACAGCATTTTTTGAATTCCTTGCCAGGTGGGTAATGGGTACAAAACTATTATAACACTGACAGGCTCTATTATCATGTAAAGATAAATAAAAGAAAATGTGTTGGACATGGTCAAAATGCCTTTAATATAACCCACATTAAAGTGCTTTAAGCATAGTGCTTTATGATCATACATACACCGATCAGCCATAACATGACCACCTGCCTAATATTGTGTAGGTCCCCCTTTTGCCGCCAAAACAGCCCTGACCAGTCGAGGCATGGACTCCACTAGACCTCTGAAGGTGTGCTGTGGTATCTGGCACCAAGACGTTAGCAGCATCCTTTAATTCCTGTAAGTTGCGAGGTGGGGCCTCCATGGATCGAACCTGTTGGTCCAGCACATCCCACAGATGCTCGATTGGATTGAGATCTGGGGAATTTGGAGGCTAAGTCAAGCCCTTGAACTCGTTGTTGTGTTCCTCAAACCATTCCTGAATCATTTTTGCTTTGTGGCAGGGCGCAATATCCTGCTAAAAGAGGCCAATGCCATCAGGGAATATCGTTGCCATGAAAGGGTGCACATGGTCTGCAACAATGCTTAGGTAGGTGGTACATGTCAAAGTAACATGAATGGCAGGACCCAAGTTTTCCCAGCAGAACATTGCCCAAAGCATCACACTGCCTCCGCCGGCTTGCCTTCTTCCCATAGTGCATCCTGGTGCCATGTGTTCTCCAGGTAAGCAACGCACACGCACCCAGCCATCCACGTGATGTAAAAGAAAATGTAATTCATCAGACCAGGCCACATTCTTGCATTGTTCTGTGGTTCAGTTCTGATGCTCACGTGCCCATTGTAGGCATTTTTAGCAATGGACAGGGGTCAGCATGGGCACCCTGACTGGTCTGCGGCTACACCCATATGCAACAAACTGCGATGCACTGTGTGTTTTGACACCTTTCTATCAGTAACAGCATTAACTTTTTCAGCAGTTTGAGCTACAGTAGCTCGTCTGTTGGATCGGACCACACGGGCCACCCTTTGCTCCCCACGTGTATCAATGAGCCTTGGCCTCCCTTGACCCTGTCGCCGGTTCACCGCTTTTCCGTCCTTGGGACACTTTTGATAGGTACTGACCACCGCAGACCAAGAACAACCCACAAAAGCTGCAGTTTTGGAGATGCTCTGATCTAGTCGTCTAGCCATCACAATTTGGCCCATGTCAAAGTCGCTCAGATCCTTACGCTTTCCCATTTTTCCTGCTTCTAACACATCAACTTTGAGGACAGAATGTTCATTTGTTGCCTGATATATCCCACCCACTGACAGGTGGCATGATAACAAGATTATCAGTGTTATTCACTTCACATGTCAGTGGTCATAATGTAATGGCTGATCGGTATATTGTCTATTGTATCTGTGGGATTATTTGGTGGGTAGACAACATTGCAAAGTATTCTTATTTTGTCAAATTGGAAATCTGCGTTGTCATGTCAGTAAATGGTCCATGTTGGATGGCTGATGTTGTCTGGCAAAAATAGTGCACTATTTAGGGAATGGAGTGCCATTTGGAGCACAGAGTGACTATAAAAAACTTTGACCACTCGGACAGGTTACCAAAGGCAGCTGAACTACAAACATTATGATGGTGCATACAGTACTTTTGGACAAGGCTCTGGGAACACTTGGTGAGTATTTGGATTGTGGTTTTTCCCTGCTGGTAAACATATTTTAACTATTTTGTGCCTAGAATATTTCTGTTTCAAATGCCATTGTATCTGGTGACCATAGATGTGACACAAGTTGACATTATATGCAGGGGTGTAGAATTAGGAAGGGCGGGGGGGTCATGACCCCCCAATATTAAAGACAGGTCAATGTGACCCCCCTGGAATAGAATGAAAATCCTGGCATCTATTGACTCTGACCCCCAATAAACAATACAAACCTACAACGTTGATTATGTCATTGCATATAACGTCAAGCTCCAAATCATGTTTATAATAACCTTATACGGGTGTTATGATTTCCTCAGGCTGACTGCTTTTGTCTTGAGATCCTTTGGCAAAGCAAAGTCTTTCATCTATATTGATCCAAAAAACATTGAGGAATCCAAGTCTTGGTTGGAAAGTCAACAAGGCGTGCATGGCTGTTTCAACAGAAAGGGGAAGCTCTTTAACAACAGAATGAAGGTGTTTATACTTCGAATTAACTGATAGAAGACAGACGGAGTTGTAGGTCCTGCCAGACCAGCCATTAATTTACTGTTTTCTAGGGTGGGGTAACAGATGAAGTCACGTTGACGGCTTACATCACCGCATCTATGCTGGAGCTCAACACGCCAGTGACAGTAAGAAGCCTCTCTCCATATAATCATAGTTCCTATCTACAACAATGTGCCTCCTGTATGAAGTGTGTATTGTCTGTCATATATCAACTGTCATTTAAAGATTCTACACTTGTTAAAGTTGAATGCATTTTTTTTCCTGAAAAACAGCCTATTAAATTACTATGTGTTACGAATTTGTTATATTAAAACTGAATAGATTTAGTGTTATCCTGTAAACTGAGTAAGTGTGGTCCCAGATCTCTTTGTTTTGTTTTGCCAGTTCAAACAGTTCTGAGACCAGGCTAGATTTGTATTGTCTCTTAATGTGATGCTCTGTAATTTTGTGCTACAGGATCCTGTTGTGACCAGCAGCTTGTCTTGTCTGAGGAACTCAACCAGTGATTTGTCCAACACCTACACTACTGCTCTGCTAGCCTACACCTTTACCCTGGCAGGGGACATGGAGATGCAGACACTGCTTCTGCAGCATCTGGACAAGATCGCTTTAAAAGAGGGTGAGACATGCTCTTCTGTATTGTTGCCATGAATACTAGTTCAACTTGCATTGGGTTGCTCTTAACTAAAAACCTTGACAAAATGCATCTTGCACAGTTTTTAAGTAATATCAATGAGGAGGTCAGAGAACATCTTATTATTCTGTCTATGATGAATAGTTAGTACCTGTGTGTGTCTGTGTAGGTATCTGACTATTTATGTGAGTTCTCCTCAGAGGGTCTCCTGCACTGGACCCAGACCTCCTCAGAGACCTCAGCCTCTCTGACAGTGGAAATCAGCTCCTATGTTCTGCTGGCATCCCTCAATGTCGCCCCTCTGTGTAGCGCTGACCTGGGCTACGCTTCCCTCATAGTCAGGTGGTTGGTGAGGCAGCAGAACTCTCATGGTGGCTTCTCTTCCACACAGGTAAAAAACACCTCAGGTCATTTTGGTCTGAAATGATACTACCAGTGAGGCATTATCACTTTGACTTTTTCACTTATTGTCCTTCGTCATCATGTCAAGAGGAGGCTAACTTCCACTAAACTAGGCCTAAGAAATCGCAGTAGTCTGAAAGATCTAGGCACTACTCATGAAAATATTTTATATTGAAATGACTTTCCAATGGTGCATTGTTGTGTGTGTAGGACACGGTGGTGGCCCTCCAGGCCCTGGCTCTCTACTCCACCAAGGTGTTCAGTAAAGAGGGTGCCATCACAGTGACAATACAGGCTCCTGGTGGGGGTAAACACCTCTTCGAAGTCAACCAAAACAACAAACTTCTCTACCAGGAGAGGGAGCTAGAGGACACTAAAGGGAAATACAGCGTGGAAGTGAAGGGCAATGCTTGTGCATCAGTGCAGGTCAGTGAATATACAACTCTCCTCCGAGTCCTAGTTGTTACTGTGAAGTTCAAACATTTAAGAAGGTTATTTTATCTCAGTCCAGGTTATCAAATGTTCATTTTTGGACTGGATATTTTACCTGCCCTTCTCTTCACAGATGGCGCTCAGCTACAACATCCCCACTCCTACTGACAACACAACACTCAGTATCCAGGTGACACCAGTGGTTGACTGCAACAGCAACTCTTTGAGGACCAGAGTCACGTTGGATCTCAAGGCTCAGTAAGAGTCTACAGTGTTTCTTTGAATCTGTATATTGATGACACTTTCAGCTACTTCAGGGCATGTCTTATAGAAGAGATTTTAAAACATATCAGACAACCTCTATTGTTTTAAATATGTATCCAGTCGTTTTATTATTACAAGCACTTATTGAAAACGGTGACATTCATCACAGGCATTTCTTTGCTTTCTCAGATATTATGGAAATCTTTCAGCCACCAATATGGTTATAGTGGATGTGAAAATGCTGTCTGGATTTGTCCCAGACCCAGAATCTTTGCGTAAGGTGAGTTTTTGATGACGTGTGTTTATGTTATTGCATGTGACCTTTTTCCATGTAGCTCTTGCTTTAATCAGTCAACTTTCTGAAATCTGAACATTTTGTTCAATACATTATCAATAACTTGAATGGCTTGTCTTTGCAGCTGAGAGATTCATTTCCAGTGGATCGTGTAGATATCAAAGATGACCATGTGCTCATGTACTTGAGAGAGGTGAGACTAAAACCACCCATTGGTTTTAGACAGTACATATAGCACTCTTTTTCAATATTTCATTTTAAACACTTCTGGAGAAACATCTCTACTCTAAAATAAGGGATATTTCATTTTCTCTACAGTGAAGAGATACACAGAAGAAATGTGACATAGGGATACATTTTGCACATGGCACTTTGCATCATGATGCAAAACGAATCACTGACTTTTTTGTCTGTCCTGAAAGGGCTCCATCTTAAAAACGTGACTGCTAATATGCACACTTTATTTCTCCTAACAGTTAACACCACAATTATATAAAATCTTCACCCTGGATATCATCCAGGAGCTGCCAGTACAGAATCTAAAGCCAGCAGTGGTCAAGATCTATGACTACTACCAGCCAAGTAAGTTTATCAAGTAACTCTCGTTGAAATGTTCTTTTCTCCCTTAGTTTTATTAAGAACTTGTTTTCATTTACTGTGACTAACGTGTCTAATGGTTTCATTTAGGTGACCAGGCTGAGGCAGAATATGTCTTCCCTTGCAAGTAGGGGTTAAAGGCTCGTGTGGAATTTTTCATCTGGAATTACTGGTGATGAGACTATTTTTTTTTTTTGCTGCCTCACCACATGAATGCATTCTTCTATACAGTAAATTCCTTTTACCTAAATGCTGGTTCGTTTTGTGAAGCATTAATTCATTACATGTTTATTCAATCACTGTGCCCTCTGCAGATGTGTGCAGACAATTACATTCACAGAGGCCACATCTGCGACCCTTGAAATCTTTCAGCCACTATTACTGAAATAAAAGTGTTTCATAATAACCTTAATCATGAGCTTTCCTCTGATGGTTATGTAACGACCAACTATCCCACTCTTATTCTGTGGCTTTTGCACAGGTCGTGGAGAGCAAATTGCGAGAAACTCTTTTTAGAGTCAATTTTACTCTCACAATTTTATATAGTAGAAATATTAATATTGTCATGTTCCTATTATCAGGTACCAGAGAGCCTGTTGTAATAAGAAACAAATGTTGAAGCCTATACTACAGCATGGCAAAACATGTCAAAAGAAGAATGTTCAAATCCAATTGACGTTGCTAGTGTTTGAGTGACAGTTGAAGTAAACACAAACAATCTCCTGGCGATTTCCATTAGTTAGATATTTAGGCTGTTGTTAATGGAAGGTATATGGAGGTGCCCCGTCTGGAACAAGTGGAGCAAGGTCAGCCAGTGGGCAATCTCGCCAGACACTCCTTCAAGCAGGCTGCAAGAGTCAACCATAGAAATGGCGTCAGGCTCACAGAGGAAGTCAGCCTCCGAAAAAAAATAGTGCAAACGTGGCTGAGGCTCTTCCCTTCTGCTCGAGGCTACAGAAGCGTATACAAATAACAAGGAATGTGGAACAATCTAATGGTGACAAACACGAAAACACATGGAGGGAATGAAACACAAGATGGAGAGTAAAATAGCAGAGTGCAGTTGAGAGCAAAGGTGTGACAAAAATGGTATGACACACCCAAACAAATTTTGCAGATGTGAGATTTGAAGGCATGTGAGGAGTGGAAAATTAAAATGGGCTAAGGTTAAGCTTCTTTTCCATGGGGTTTTTGAGCTCCCAGCTAGTTTTGTACCTGCATGGCCTTAACAGGTATTTGGTATATCTCATCTGGCATTGTCACAGAATGCAGTCCCTATGAGGTTTTCCTTGAACAAATGTATTTTTGTTACTTCTCTTAGCTTCATCCAAAACAAACCAACAAAGGCTTTCATGCTTGGTTTCACATTCAAGACCATTATCCTTTCCATTTGTACACCGATTACAAATGAGATTCACCCTGGTGTCTCAGCTTTGGTTATGCTTCTGTTTCCTTGTTTGTCTCAATTAGTGCAAAATCTGTCACTGGCAATGTTAAGTTACACTGTTAAAATGCATCTAGCATTAAGGATGGGGACAGGCAGGCTCATATCTGTCATTGAAGACACAGAGGTTATGTCCCCTGTATTTGTTTTGATGTTTTTTTACATACTGAATAAAAGTAGTGAAGTAACCTGAGTAGGTAATTGCCATCATGATGACTGTGTGTTTGGAAGTGAATGAAGCCAGGCAGACAGGCAGTGAACTTGGTTTCTTAAAAGCAATGACGTTCATGTACAGGTTCTTCCATTGTTGCTCTGGATGATGGAGAGTCGAAGCTGCAGGTAAACATGCTGGTAAATCATTTATAGATACTTTCAGAGAACTTATAAGCAGTTGCATGCACTTCACTACATACATGAAATACAGTATATTCAAAAGAATTTAGAGATATTCAGTCAATGGATGGTGGGTGTGAAGACAACCGGAGGGGCAACATGTTTCATGTTCCCCCTCCGTTTCACCAACCCAAGGTATGATTACCATTTCTCTCCTAAAAGGCTAGTGTTGTTGTGTAATTGGACTATATACAGTTGTGCTCATAAGTTTGCATACCCTGGCAGAAATTGTGAAATTTTGGCATTGATTTTGAAAATGACTGATCTTGCAAAAAAACTATTTTATTGAAGGATAGTGATCATATGAAGCCATTTATTATCACATGGTTGTTTGGCTCCTTTGTAATCATAATACCAGAAATCACCCAAATGGATCTGATCAAAAGTTTACATACCCTTGAATGTTTGACCTTACACACAAGGTGACACACAGAGGTGAAAATGGCAGTTAAAGGTGAATTTCCCACACCTGTGGCTTTTTAAATTGCAATTAGTGTCTGTGTATAAATAGTCAATAAATTTGTTAGCTCCCATCTGGATGCACTGAGCAGGCTAGATACTGAGCCATGGGGAGCAGAACAGTCAAAAGACCTGCGTAACAAGGTAATGGAACTTTATAAAGATGGAAAAGGAGATACAAAGATATCCAAAGCCTTGCAAACGCCAGTCAGTACTGATCAGTCACTTATTAAGAAGTGGACAATTCGGGGATCTCTTGATACCAAGCCAAGGTCAAGTAGAACAAGAAAGATTTCAGCCAAAACTGCAAGAAAAATTGTTCGGGATACGAAGAAAACCCACAGGTAACTTTAGGAGAAATGCAGGCTGCTCTGGAAAAAGACGGTGTGGTTGTTTCAGAGCACAATACGACGATACTTGAACAAAAATGAGCTGCATGGTTGCCAGAAAGAAGTCTTTACTGCACCAATGCCACAAAAAAGCCCAGTTACAATATACCCACTAGGCACACTGTAATTTGGAGTGATGAGACCAAAATAGAGCTTTATGGTCACAACCATAAGCGCTAAGTTTGGAGAGGGGTCAACAAGGCCTATAGTGAGCAGAATACCATCCCCACTGTGAAGCATGGTGGTGGCTCACTGATGTTTTGGGGATTGTGAGCTCTAAAGGCACGAGTAATCTTGTGAAAATTGATGGCAAGATGAATGTAGCATGTTATCAGAAAATACTGGCAGACAATTTGCATTCTTCTGCACGAAAGCTGCGCATGGAACGCTCTTGGGCTTTCCAGCACAACAATGACCCTAAGCACAAGGCTAAGTTGACCCTCCAGTGGTTACAGCCGAAAAAGCTGAAGGTTCTGGAGTGGCCATCACAGTCTCCTGACCTTAATATCATCGAGCCACTCTGGGGAGATATCAAATGTGCAGTTCATGCATGACGACCAAAGACTTTGCATGACCTCGAGGCATTTTGTCAAGACGAATGGGCAGCTATACCACCTGCAAGAATTCGGGGCCTTATAGACAACTATTACAAAAGACTGCACGCTGTCATTGATGCTAAAAGGGGCACAGTATTAAGATCTAAGGGTACGCAGACTTTTGAACAGGGGTCAGTTCATTTTTTTCTTCGTTGCTTTGTTTTGTTTTGTGATAGTACCATTCTGTTATGACCTACAGATTAATGTGAATCCCACAAGAAATTAAAGACGTGTTTTGCCTGCTCACTCATGTTTTCTTTACAAATGGTACATATTTTACCAATTCTCCAAGGGTATGCAAACTTTGGAGTACAACTGTATGTGGACTATCAAAGAAAAGCTTTAAAGGTGTTGATGTAGTCGGGTAAGGTTTAATATGTTATTTACATGAAATACTAACAGTTTGTAAAGGACATGAATGTTTTGAATGTGGGACAAAACAAATCATTTTTTTCTTTCTCTGAGCACCAATTCTTCACAACCAAAAGTTATAAAGTAATTACAGTAATTCTCAACTGTGCTGCATTTGAAAAGATGGTTGCACCAGGAGCTCAAATGCATTGTCTCGCCATGCAACTCCTTGTGGTGGCTCGGTGCCTGCAAGCTCAATTTTAGTTGTTTGCTTGTGAATGCACTCTCCAATGGGGCATGTAGGTATCGGCTAATACTTCCTGGTTGAGCAGTGTGAAAAGGAGAATGGCTAGATGAGAGGTGTACAAGCTGAGACTTGACATTATTTTAAGAATGATCCTTGACATTATTTTAACTTTTCATTAACATGCGTATTGTTGTTACAATGAGTAGAAGACATATTTGTGAATGGTT
Source organism: Esox masquinongy (assembly GCA_016801175.1). Classification (NCBI taxonomy): domain Eukaryota; kingdom Metazoa; phylum Chordata; class Actinopteri; order Esociformes; family Esocidae; genus Esox; species Esox masquinongy. The sequence goes on from JACXGI010008185.1 coordinate 17,953, forward strand.
AATAACTGTGGGATTAAATAACCTTTCTACAAATGTTACATTCAAATAAAAAGTTGCCCAGTAAACAAACAATGTTGATCACCACTATACTAGACCAAATCAAATGGCGACAACCGATCCCTTCCGGAACAAATTATTAGGGGTCCAAACGGCGAAGCTGCAGAGCCCTATTGTAATTGTTAGTTTTTTTATTATTAGGGGTCCAAGGAGCGAAGCTGTGGAACCCTATTGTAATTGTTCGTTTTTTTATTATTAGGGGTCCAAGCAGTGAAGCTGTGGAACCCTATTGTAATTGTTAGTTTTTTATTATTAGAGGTCCAAGCAGCAAAGCTGTGGAACTCTATTGTAATTGTTAGATGTTTCTTCCACTGTTTTTCCAAGTTCACCTACTTCTGCTGGTTAACTTTTTTTGTAACTTTGCACACTGTTAGAGGGTTATGCCAAACTAACGCACAGCAAATTTGGTGTCCATATGCCCATGCCTCTGGTGCCACCATCGGGTCAAAGTTGCAATTTTCCAATGCTCATAACTCGGGCTCTGATTGCCCGAGAGACATGCAACTGGTATCATATGATGCATGGGCAAGTGCTGAACAACTTTGCCAGAGGCCGTTTTCATTTCCGCCATATTGGATTTTCTGCCATTTAGAATTTTCTGAAAATGCTTAGAAATGTTTCACAGGCCACAAATTTTGTGCAATATTCCTGAAAAATGGCACAGATGATCTTCAGACCAATCCTAACAAAATTTGTCAGATGGATTTTTGATCTGCAAAACCATTTGTCCGTTACAGCCAATCAAATATTGCGATGAGGCCGTCAAACAGGAAGTGAGGGTGTATCTCAGCAACCGTTTGTCTTATAGTCACCAAACTTGGTATCCATAGTTGGAAGGAGGAGTAGAGGAGGCATGCAATGTTTGGCACTAATTGGCCGTGTGGGGGCGCTATATCAGAAAGTCACTTTGCAAACTTGGTCTGTTGATGAGTGCATCCGGTTGTTGTCCTGCAATAAATAGGAAGTTGGCTGTGCAAGCCATGTGACCGCCATGGGACAATGAAATTCAAGATATGAATCAATGACTTTAAAAATGTTTGAGTCCTAGGCCGTTCGTCCGATTTCCTAGGCCGTTCGTCCGATTTCCATGAAACATCACATATAGCATCTGTGGATCCTCCCTATCAATAATTACAAAAAAAATTGGATAACAATAGATGCAAACAACGTCCACGGCACTCTTCTCCGATTATTTTAAAAAGCCTTTAATAGAATATTATGGCATTTAAAAAGCACCAACGCATTGCGGCTCACATGCCTTCTTCAGGGTGCTCCTACTACACCTGACGCCAAAGCAGCACTCTTCCTTCTTTGCATTTATATAAAAAAATTGGATATTTCAAACACAGCAGATGTCATATGTCAACAACTTCCTGCATCCTACAGTTTCACAGGAAGTAAAAGCATATCTCCACAAACATATATCCGATTCTCACCATATTTTTACGCATCATTGGTATGATAAGGTTACGATACGTGCAGAGTGAGGCGCCAATTGGCCATTGGGGGCGCTACAGTGTATGGTCAAACTTGAGGTTTTCAAATAGTGATATCTCCGTGCTCCTTAGAGCTGAAGTCACCAAACTCATCTCAAATGGTGCTGCTTGTTGAGCCAAACAAAATTGCCTCTCGCATCTATGAGCTCCATCTTCTGAGTTTCCGTGAACTTTGAATATGTTACAACAAAACTAAAATGAATTAGTCCTAGGCCATTAGTTGGATTTTTGCCAAAACTTCAACAGAAGCACCTTTTGGCAATGTACATAGAGAATTATAAAAAAAAGTTGGAATTTCATAACATAGTGGCCACCATATGCCAATCAATTTAAACATTGTGTGTTTTACGTTCGCATTGGTATGTAAATGGCCTAGAAGGCCAAAACCGCGTATAAGGCTTACAAGGCTGTAATGACCTTGAAGGCCTATGAGACCAAAATGGCTTTTAAGTCTTAAGGCATTGTATAGGCCTTACGACCTATCAGGCCTATACAATGTAAATGGGTTAAAAGGCATATAAGACCTAAAGGGCATTTAAGGCCTTAAAGGGGCTAAAACGCCTATAAAGCCTTTACACTAATTTCTGTGACCTTAAGATCACCTCATACGCAGGGATATGCCTACACCTCTAATGGCTTACCAAGTATGTGTCTGTGACATTAAGCCAACTGACAACAGCCTTGTAGAATGTGATGGGGCATATGGGGCACTAACATGATTCTTGTTTAGTTTAAAGGCCTATGACCACCAGAACACTTCCCCAATAATTTTTGGGGGTTGCTACAGTGCATCATTAAACTTGAGATATTGAAATCACCATATCTTTGAGCTCCTTTGACCTATAGTCACCAATTGTATTTCAAAGTGTGTATCATATTCTAATTACACAAAATGTGCATGTGTTGGACACAAACCATTGTATGTGTTCCATAAATGTCTAGAGACAAAGACCAACTGTATAATCTCTTATCTGTATAATCACTTTATAGTTTGTTATATTGTTTCTAATAATAATTACAATATTATCTCTTATATCACTTCAAGCACAATAGCAAAAAGAATCAGAAACAGATTTATTACCAAGTAGGTTTTCACATACAAGGAACTTGCTTTGGTCTGATGATGCATAACAGTAAACATATAGTGAAGGGACAATAACAGGCAAATGCAAAAGTGCCAAATACAGTACAATTAAGTGACACATTAATAATAGAAGATATGAAAGTGTTTAAAGAATAAGAATGAGGTTCTGTATGATTGTTTGTTGTCAGTGGGGGGTCAGGATTACAGTCAGTGTCGGTGAGGGACACGGGTCTTGCTGATGAGGCCAGCTGCAGTCGGAAAGAAATTGTACGTTGGTCCTGATGGACCTCAGCCACCTGTTGGAGGGCAGTGATTCAAAGAATTTATGCCAAGGGTGGGAGGGTTCAGCCACAGTCTTTCTTGCCCACCTCAGGGCACTGGAGGCGTGCAGGACTTGGAGGGATGGCAAGTTGCAGCCAATCACTTTCTCAGCAGAGCGAATGATACACTGCAGTATGCCCTTACCCTTGGCAGTGGCAGCAGCACTACTGATTTTATAATGCGAAGTAAATACAAACTGCGCTACCAGTCCTAGTGGCTGTTCGGTGTAATTACAACCTTGAAATAAGGAAAATATGAGTATTCATATTTTCCATATCAATTTTAATGAAACAACAAGTTTAGAATAAAACATACACACATTCATGAAAAGTCAGTGTCCTATAGGTACATGGGTTTCAATTCAACAAATGTATTACCTTGCAAAAAAAAAACGGTTAAAATGACTGCCTTGGTAATTCTAATGTACAAACAACGCAGTTTTTCCATTATGACATGGTGTTTCTGCAAGAACACAAAGACCCATTATCTTTGGCACTGTGTGCTTTACTTCATCTGGGATTAAAACAAGCAAAATAATCAGACATACAGCATTTTTTCCTTTGTTTATATCAAGCCAGACAAAAGCAAACCCTGGCCCACTGGTTTTGACTCTAGAGTGGCTAATACTGCTACTTCACCTCACTTTGAAGTTACCCCTACCTTGCAACAGTAAATTTCTCAAGTCCGCTCAAACATTAGTTTATCTATTGGCCAAATTTCTTTTAGGAACATGCATGAATTGCTTGTAATTGTCCATCATCCATATTCAACCACATGTTAAATTTGATGATAAACTTTTAGGCTTTTGGCCTGCTTATACACCGATCAGCCATAAAATTATGAACACCTGCCTAATATTGTGTACGGACCCCATTTGCCGCCAAAATAGCCCTGACCCGTCGATGCATGGACTACACTAGACCTCTGAAGGTGTGCTGTGGTTTCTGGCACTAAGTCGTTAGCAGCAGATCCTTTAAGTCCTGTAAGTTGCAAGGTGGGGCCTCCATGGATTGGACTTGTTTGTCCAGCACATCTCAAAGATGTGCTCGATTGGATTGAGATCTGGGGAATTTGGAGGCCAAGTCAACACCTTGAACTCGTTGTTGTGTTCCTCAAACCATTCCTGAACCATCTTTGCTTTGTGGCAGGGCACATTATCCTGCTTAATGAGGCCAATGCGATCAGGGAATACCGTTGTCATGAAAGGTTGCACATGGTCTGCAACAATGCTCGGGTAGGTGGTATGTGTCAAAGTAACATCCACATGAATGGCAGGACCCAAGGTTTCCCAGCAGAACATTGCCCAAAGCATCACACTGCATCCGCTGGCTTGCCTCCTTCCCATAATGCATCCTGGTGCCATGTGCTCTCCAGGTAAGCGACGCACATACACCTGTCCATAAATGTAATGTAAAAGACAATGCGATTCATCAGACCAGGCCACCTTTTTCCATTGCTCCATGGTCCAGTTCTGATGCTCACGTGTCCATTGTAGGCGCTTTCAGCAGTGGTCAGGGGTCAGCATGGGCACCCTGACTGGTCTGCGGCTACACTGCCCCATACGCAACAAACTGCACTGTGTGTTCTGACACCTTTCTATCAGTACTAGCATGAACTTTTTCAGCAATTTGAGCTACCGTAGCTCGTCTCTTGGGTTGGAACCAGGCCAGCCTTCACTCCCCACGTGCATCAATGAGCCTTGGCCGCCCATGACCCACTCTGTCATCGAGTCACCACTTTTCCTTCCTTTGACCACTTTGGTAGGCACAGACCACTGCACACCGGGAACACCCCACAAGGGTTGCAGTTTTGGAGATGTTCTCACCCAGTCGTCTAGCCATCAAAATTTGGCCCTTGTCAATGTTGCTCAGATCCTTACGCATACCCATTTTTCCTGCTTCTAACACATTAACTTTGAGGCCAGAATGTTCACTTGCTGCCTAATATATCCCACCCACTGACAGGTGCCATGATAGCGAGATCAGATCAGTGTTATTCATTTCACCTGTCAGTGGTCAAAATGTAATGGCTAATCGGTGTATATAGGCCTTAGTAAGGGACCGAACACAAACGAATCCTTCTCGAACAATTACTTCAATAGTAATGCTCCATTAGCATAGCCCCAGGAAACAATCAGTTGCCTATTGATTTTGTTAATGTGCAGCGATGTCATCAGCTCATTAACCTGTCGGGGATGCAATAATATCAGACGCATATAGCTCCACTACTGATGTCATTGCATCCTCTTCAAGTTATGCAGGCACTTTGTCTATTTTAAGCACGTCTCAAAGTCTCAAATGCGAAACCAGGTCCAGGAGTTTTGACTTCTGAGTGCCTCATACTGCTATTTCATCTCACTTTGAAGTTTCCCCAAACTTCCAACAGTCTACACTGCCTGACCAAAAAAAAATAAAGAGATACTTAAGAGCCTATGATTGAATAATTACTGCAATGATTAACATGTTTCAGCTGGTTACAATTATTTTTACCCTAACTTATGCAGTGAGTAGCTTCTCATTTCTTAAACAGCAATGTCGGAAGATGTATCCCAAGGTCGTGGAAAAGATGTTACTGTGTTTCAGAAAGTTGAAATTATTGGCCTGCATCAAGCAAAGAAAACAACTAAGGAGATTGCTGAAATTACTGTAAATGGGTTAAGAACTGTCAAATGCATTATTAAAACCTGGAAGCATAGTGGTGAACCGTCAACTTTGAACCGTCAAGATTGGACTCTGGAGCAATGGAGAAAGGTCATGCGGTCTAATGAGTCCAGATTTCCCTATTCCAGAGCAATGGGCGTGTCAGGGTAAGAAGGGAAGAAGGCAAGTGCATGAAAAAATAAACCCAATTGTGGTACAGACATAAAACTGGTAGAATATGATGTGGAAACAGGTGCTGTACAACTTTGCAAAAGGCCATTTTCATTTCCACCTGATTAAATTTTCCACTATTTAGAAATTTCTGAAAAACCAACCTTTGAGAAATAGTCCTATGCTGTTCGTCCCATTTCCAAGAAACTTCAAAAATAACGTCTGTGGATACTGCCCATCAATAATAATATTAGACATTTCAAACACAGCAGATGTCATATGTCAACAACGTCCTGAGTCCTAAAATTTCACAGGAAGTGAAAGCATATCTCCACAACGGTTTGTCTGATTCTCACCAAATTTGATATGCATCATTGGTATGACAAGGTAAGGACATGCGCAGTGTGTGGCACCATTTGGCCAGTCGGGGGCGCATTTCCAGAAAATCAGATTAAATGCTCATTAATCCTGAACACAAACAGACATATACAACCTATCAGGCCTATAAGGCCTATACTCGTCTGGCATTCTTATAGCTTGGACCCCTTAATTTCTGCTTGCAGCTATATTTTTTTTATTTGTTCAGTCCCCAAGAGCTGTGTAGCGGATAGCTTTTGCAAATAGTACTAAGGTGTGTGTGTGTGTGTGTCTCAGCTTTTTTCATTCTGTCTTTAAATCTTTGGCCTACTTTTCGTATTTCTCATTACGGAATGGGATCCAGGAAAAAATACCTAAAAGGGAATGTGTCCTGTCCTTAACATTGCCATAATGAGGCGTGGCTAGAATCTCCATTATGAATATCTCCTAATGCACTGCTGACTAATTTATTGAATTACTGATGGGACAAGGCATGGAAAGATGTGGTCTTGGCAAGCAGTCGTAAACATTTCACAAATCAATTTCAGATTAACAGAACCAATATGATACATACAGATCCACAGAGAAATCAGATAATATATTGCCTTGTTGTTTACAAAACATTTCCCTAAATTTCAGCAAAAATAATATGAAAATATGATAAAATGATTATTCTGAGTGCGCTACAGAAAGCAACAGAACTCCTCATCAATGTGGGGGAAAAAGACTGTATTAATGGGTGACAAATGTTCATGTTGATCTGATATCCAGAAAGACACTCCACTTTAGGTGGCAGTATAATTTGACATTTCCTGTTACTCGCTCAGATAAGATGTAACAGAAACACCCTTCACTGGATAGTAGCTCTTTAACCCCCCCCCCCCCCGCCCCACACACCACCACCAACTCCCATTTTTCTATTCTCTACTCTCTTCATACCCAGCCCACAACAGGGCTCTTTTCTGGGCTCTTACAGTACATTGTCATATATTGTGTGTATACTGCACTGCAGATGCCATAACCTCATCCAACATCAAAGACAGCCCTGAAATACAGTCAACAGTGACAACGGTAAGATATAAAAGCTAATATTTGCATGAAACCTGTTGATTCAAGATCTATCTTGGAAACATCTCAAGGCAATACTACATTTTTAAACGCGTGCTGTTTTGTTGGATATAACTATGTTAATATATGCATGTCATGGATATCTATTTCCATATGAATGATGATAGAATTTATTGAGCTTCATGTGACTAACTGCATTACGTCCCAGCTTTAATTAAGTAATTCTTTAAAATATAAATATCTTTAAAGAAGTTTTGAAAGTTCAATGGTCAGTCATAAATATTAGACCAAATTCTGTGTTAAGTGTAGAATGATATATGACATTTCAACCAATAGCTTGAATTCTGAAAACAATGTTGGATACAGTAGTAGTTTTATGTCATGGTTGCGGAGGTAGTCAATCACCTTTTGAGCGGCTTGACAGGGATATCAAATGAGTCAGCCCACAGGGAGGATATAACAACGGGCATCGCAGTGCTAGGACAACTACCACTCCCTCAACTTCAACAAAACAATGGAGATCATTGTCGACTGGCTATATCACAACCTGGTGTAGGGACAGCACCACTTAGAACCACAAGGTCCCACAGTGGAGAGTTAAGATGGCTCAGTATACCACTGTTGCCAAACTCTTACACATCCAGAACATCTATCAGAAGCAATTCCCGGTGAAAGTTTGCATAATAATCAAGGACAACACAAACCCGAGCTAAGCACTATTGATCCCCTTAACATTGGATATTGGTCTGTATCGAAGCATGATATTTCATACCAGGCTCCAAATCAGCTTCTGTTCTCAAGCTCAGCATTTGGACTGACTGACTGAACACACACACACACACACACACACACACACACACACACACACACACACACACACACACACACACACACACACACATTTCATGATTGCTGCTACCAGACATATTTGAAGTTTTAAATTTAATTTCCTGAAAATGTACATATTTTTCTATGGAGTGTGAAGAAAATGTTTCTGCACAACACATTTCACACAGGTTAATAAATTTTGCAAAAGGGCAGAGTAAAAACATTACTGCAAATATACTGCAACGTTATATATTTTGTCATTGGGTGGAGAGAAAATTGTGAACTTGTAAAATACATTTCATACAATTCTACAGATTTTGCCATAGCTCATAGCATACATTTCCTCTTTTAGAGCAAATTTCCTGTGTGAAATATTTTATGTGACCAATAATGTGAACAATTCAATTGAAAAACAAACTGAAATCCTCGAGGAAATGAAAAATAAAAACCTTACAATAATCTGCTTGCATAAGTGTGCACACCCTCTCATAACTGGGGATGTGGCTGTGTTCAGAATTAACCAATCACATTCAAACTCATGTTAAATAGAAGTCATTACACACCTGCCATCATTTAAAGTGACTCTGATTAATCACAAATAAAGTTCAGCTGTTCTAGTAGGATTTTCTTGACATTTTCTCAGTTGCATCTCAGAGCAAAAGCCATGGTCCGCAGAGAGCTTCCAAAGCATCAGAGGGATCTCATTGTTGTTCTAATTGCAATGGTAACCGGCTTATAATATGAAAAGGCATCTCGTGGGGTTTGTGGCTTATTACCA
>JACXGI010008186.1:0-34386 GCA_016801175.1 Esox masquinongy
GTGTTTGGGAGTGTCAGGCCCCATCTATGAAATGTGTTTGGGAGTGTCAGGCCCCATCTGTGAAATGTGTTTGGGAGTGTCAGGCCCCATCTATGAAATGTGTTTGGGAGTGTCAGGCCCCATCTATGAAATGTGTTTGGGAGTGTCAGGCTCCATCTATGAAATGTGTTTGGGAGTGTCAGGCCCCATATATGAAATGTGTTTGGGAGTGTCAGGCCCCATCTATGAAATGTGTTTGGGAGTGTCAGGCCCCGTCTATGTAATGTGTTTGGGAGTGTTTATTTGATGGGTTTAGGCCCTGTCTAGGAAATGTGTTTGGGAGCGTTTACTTGATGGGTTTAGGCTCTGTCTATGAAATGTGTTTGGGAGTGTTTACTTGATTGGTTTAAGCCCTGTCTATGAAATGTGTTTTGGGAGTGTTTACTTGATGGGTTTAGGCCCTGTCTATGAAATGTTTGGGAGTGTTTACTTGATTGGTTTAAGCCCTGTCTATGAAATGTGTTTGGGAGCGTTTACTTGATGGGTTTAGGCCCTGTCTGTGAAATGTGTTTTGGGAGTGTTTACATGATGGGTTCAGGTCCCATCTATGTAATGTGTTTGGGAGTGTTTACTTGATAGGTTTAGGCCCTGTCTATGAAATGTGTTTGGGAGCGTTTACTTGATGGGTTTAGGCTCTGTCTATGAAATGTGTTTGGGAGTGTCAGGCCCCATCTATGAAATGTGTTTGGGAGTGTCAGGCCCCGTCTATGTAATGTGTTTGGGAGTGTTTATTTGATGGGTTTAGGCCCTGTCTAGGAAATGTGTTTGGGAGCGTTTACTTGATGGGTTTAGGCTCTGTCTATGAAATGTGTTTGGGAGTGTTTACTTGATGGGTTTGTGTGTTAGGTGGGAGAGGACCTGAGACAGGACATGCTGGCTCTCCAAATGATCCGGATAATGGACCGCATCTGGCTTCAGGAGGGATTGGACCTGCGTATTGTCAACTTCAAATGCATCTCCACAGGAAAAGACAAAGGTACTCACACCAAGGTCCGATCAGTTCCATTTAAACGCCGGCCGATTCAGAACGTCAACCGAACCCCAATTCAAAATATTCCTCTCATAGGAGTATTGAATTCTAAATATCCCCCCACGGGCCATTAGAAATTATACAAATGTCGACACGTGCTCCCGCCATTGCCTATAGTTTTGACTGGACTGCCTGTGTTGTGGCCCTGGGCACCTGTTGCCAGGTATGGTGGAGCTGGTGCCCTCCTCGGACACACTGAGGAAGATCCAGGCAGAATACGGAGTGACGGGTTCCTTCAAGGACAAGCCCCTGGCAGAGTGGCTCCGCAAGTACAACCCCGCCGAGGACGAGTACGAGAAGGTAACCACCGCCTGACCCGAGACTTTAACCTTTGAACCCGAACTGCATATCCAGAAAATGCCCATCCGTTTTTGCCGACCGGGTTAGTGTTCGAATTATAACAGGCCTCCCCAAAAAAAAGTACCCACGTCGGTATGGTTTGGGCTGGTCGATGGCGTGAACGGACCGTCTCACTCCTGCTCTCTCCCTGTGTGACTGCAGGCGTCGGAGAACTTCATCTACTCGTGTGCCGGCTGCTGCGTGGCCACCTACGTGTTGGGTATCTGCGACCGCCACAACGACAACATCATGCTGCGCTCCACGGGTCACATGTTCCACATTGACTTCGGCAAGTTCCTGGGCCACGCCCAGATGTTCGGCAGCTTCAAAAGGTGTGTGGACGCGGCGCCTCTGAAATACAGTTACCCTAAGCTAGCCTAGCTTCACATCAAAACCCGATGTATATGAAACCCTCAACGTTTCTCGCTAACCAAGTCCCAAGTAAAACCGTGCGTCTTGTAGCCATGACTAGTTTTTAACAGACTGAACTCTACACTCAATATTTGAAAAGGCTTCCTGGTTCTTTTTGGTTATTTTCTTGTGTTTTATTGAGCTACTTGCTCTGTCTCTGTCCGTCCTGCCACCCAGGGACCGTGCTCCGTTCGTGCTGACCTCTGACATGGCCTACGTAATCAACGGGGGGGAGAGACCCACCAGTCGTTTCCAGCTGTTCGTGGACCTGTGCTCTCAGGCCTACAACCTCATTCGCAAACACTCTGGCCTCTTCCTCAACCTCCTGTCACTGGTAATGAGTTCACGGACATCCTGACCTGGTCCCAGATCAGTTGGTACTGTACAGTAGGGCCTAAGACTATGGTAGGATCAGGTGTTAGAAATAGTGGCATATTAAGCTTGTTTTTTTTTATTAAAAACACAATTTGCTTTACAATTTCTACTACCCAAAGAACACAGTGAATTGTTTTAACATAGCCAAAATGCGGTCCATCAATCAATTTCATTTTCTATTTTAGGACACATTGGGGCTATGGCATACAAATATTTGATAAAAATTTTTTTAGCCTTTTGGATTTTTCCATAATGTTAATGCACCTCAATATGTAAAAGTAGGCTAACCAAATTGAAGGATTTAGGTCTACGGTTTGTTGTGACTGTCATGCATCTGAATAGTAGTGGGAAGGTTAAGTAGTAACTGACTGTAGGCAGGACAGCATGTGTTAGTTGAAATTGTGATTTTCCACAGTCCCTTTCAACTTGTCCTACATAGTTTGTGAGTGTCGTAGAGGGAAGCAGACTGCACATGTGTTCCTGTGAGTCGTGCCGTTCATTCAAGGGGTCTTAATAGCAAATTTCTCAAACTGTTCAAAAGCTCAAGTCAGGAACAGAATAGAAAGCACTCTCTATGTGCCACCTAAATAGCGGACATCTGCGGTTAAATGCGTCACTCTGGTTCTATGAAGGAAGAGTTATGGGAAGTGTCCCTGTAGTCAGTGGAACTTTATCTTGGGGGATATGCCACGGACCGGCACCTGACCCATTTGGAGAAACACTGGTCTAGAGGTCTTGTGCCTCCAGTACACACAATCTCCTGTCTTTCACACTTTCTCTCATTTATCAATAAAGGCATAAAATGTCCAAACAAATAAAAATAGATACAGCGCTACAGCCCAGACTGACTAGGAATGATCAGACAGTCTAGTGAAGTTCAAGTCAAACTAAATTACTTGTCCTTTTTAAAGGAATTCACCTGGTATTTCATGATTTTGGCAACAAAAATACTTTGCACAAGTGCACAGGACTGTTGACTGACACCCTGCAGTGTGAAACAGCCTTAGTGTGGCGTCAACCTAATAAATACTAGGAGTATAGCATTCTTTTGCCATTGCCTGGGTAACGTTGGCTGTCAAGGGGTGATTTTCTCAGTACCATGGTGATAGAAAGGCTCTATTCTAAGCCAGTCAGTTTAGGGGCAGGGAGTATAACTTCCCACACGCCTTTGGTTCAATTAGTATTTTGTTAGTGAGTTAATTTGTTTGTTAGAACGGATGACGGTTGCATGCATTGTGCTCTTTTCCCCTGGTCACAAATTGATGTGTACACCTGTGCACGTGTGTGTCTGTGACTGACAGATGACGCTGTCTGGCCTACCAGAGCTGACCGGATCTCAGGACCTGAAGTACGTGTATGATTCTCTGCAGCCTCAGACCACTGACGCGGAGGCCACCATCTTCTTCACCAGGTACGTACATAGACGTTCGTACATACAGATAAACCCGGGGGGGTCCAACCATTTGGTAACCGTTTTAATACACCGATAAGGGATATCAGGTGTTCTGGTATTTGGCAAACATGTGATTTGCTGTATTCAGCCACCCTCATGCCTTTTTTCAAAAGGTATATGAACTTCATGGTCAATAATGTTCAATTTACCTCTGTGGTACCACCTCACAACTCCCAGTAGGTGGCAGCAGAGCAGTATTATTGAATACCTTTAGTGGTTCTGTTAAATTTATTGTCTCAACAACTACTCTTATCACAGAGGGAAAGCAGATGAACACTCAAAACTGAATGACCAACTTCATATAGACAAATTAAAGATTAGTGTACCATTTATCAGCATTATATCCATTCCTGAAACCCTCTTCTCTCTCCCCAGGTTAATAGAGTCCAGCCTGGGCAGCGTGGCCACCAAGTTCAACTTCTTCATCCACAACCTGGCCCAGCTGCGCTTCTCTGGCCTGCCGTCCAACGACGAGCCCATCCTCTCCTTCTCCCCCAGGACATACACGCTGAAGCAGGAGGGCCGCATCCACGATGCCTCCATCTTCTCCTTTCAGAAGAGATACAACCCAGACAAGCACTATGTGAGTGTTAAACCCATACATTAACATACATTTATGTGATGCGTTTCGTGTTCTTTACGGGGTCTCGCCGCTGCTGCCCTGGGGGGGGGGGGGTGTATTCCCTATAGGGACGCCATAAGGCACATATCGGCCTGTGCTCATTTAGGGAATTGTCGGAATTCTGAACAAGATCCGTAGAAATGTAACTGCCGCGTATCCATTGTTCTTCACATCTTCCTCCTCCGTCTGTAGACGTATGTGGTGAAGCTCAGACGAGATGGGCAGAGCGAGGCCCAGTTCCTCTTTCGCACTTTTGACGAGTTTCAGGAGCTGCACAACAAGCTGTGCATCCTCTTCCCTCTGTGGAAACTGCCTGGGTAAACATATATGCACCTACACAAGCATGACAAAATGAGTCCATGTGAATTTTAAAAAAGACATTATATTTGTATATTTTGGTGTTTGTTAAGAACACGTGTTTGGCTGGCTCATAGTGACACAGAAAGTGTCAGAGCAGGACCCTCTTACCAGAAAAACTTTGGAAAGGCTGCCTTATTGACCATAGAGCCAAATGTAACCTCGGAATGTACATAGATACCATTTAGTTTTAACTCAAAACGTTAGACATTGTTTGCGTGGAAATGAATGCATCCCTTCGACTGTATAGTGTAGCCCACAAACCCTTGGTGTACTCAGCGGTCCCCGTCCCCTCCCCAGGTTTCCTAATAAGATGGTGCTGGGCCGGACGCACATCAAGGAAGTGGCGGCCAAGAGGAAGATTGAGCTCAACAGCTACGTCCACAACCTGATGAGGAGCTCCACAGACGTCACACAGGTGATTGACACAGGGTTATGAAACCTATCCCATGACCATGGAATGCAAATCATCCAGTGACAATATTAACCAGTTACTGCAGGAGTTTCACTGATACTTTTCATTGCAATAAGTAGAATATATGAGGTAAATGTGTTTGAAATGTAATTGTTTCACTAATGTAGTATCCTTTAAAGTGTTGCTTCTAGTTTGGTCTTTGTAGCTATTGATTGTTCCATTCACAGTCGATGGCTACAAAGACCAAACCAGAAGCAATACTTTAAAGGACACTACATATATTTAAAGAAACTGTGTTGCACATTAATGTAATTTAACATTTCGTTCTGTTTATTTCTATCAGATCAACTGAGGCAAATTTATCACAGTATTCACTTTTTCCTCCATTTTCATTTGCTCTACTGAAAGCCCAGTACAGCATTGTCACTGATTATTCTCCATCTCCCTCAGTGTGATCTCATTTATACATTCTTCCATCCGATCGCGAGAGACGACAAGACGGAAGGCTTTGAGGCGACGGCCAAAGCAGGTAAATCTATGTCCGACCCGCTCTGAACGGCCGTCGTCCCAGCCATCATTTTTAAAGGCGAGATTTGTTTCCGCAGAGACGCCTCCGCTGAGTCCCACCTCGGGCAGGGTGGAGGGCGAGGTGAAGCTGTCTGTGTCTTACAGGAACAACACGCTCTTCATCATGGTCATGCACATCCGAGACCTGGCCAGTATTTTCCGCAATTCTTGGAATTGATTCATTGAATTGTGTTTTTGAATCCTCTGCTAATGCTTCACTGACCATGATGTCTGTATCCTATCTTCCTGCTCACAGGTGTCTGAGGATGGGACGGACCCCAACCCTTATGTGAAAACCTATCTTCTCCCAGACCCCAACAAAACCTCCAAGCGCAAAACAAAGATTTCGAGGAAGACCAGGAATCCCACTTTTAACGAGATGGTATGTGATGTCAGTGTGTAATGTGAGACATTTTCATTAAGGTTCTGTTGTCCTAGCTAATAACAGGTCGTTATTGAAGTTGAGAATTTGTTCTCAAATAACCTTATTAAAAGTATAAAAACTGAACTGAATGTTGTCTATCAGTCCCTGGGTCTCATGCGGAGCAATACAAACAGCTTGTACTAATTGCTGCTAACGTCACTGCTAATTTGTGATAACGGCTGCTCACTGCTCTGACTACCTCCTCCTCAGCTGGTGTACAGTGGCTACAGCAAAGAGACCCTGAGGCTGCGGGAGCTGCAACTGAGTGTGCTCAGTGCCGAGTCACTGAGAGAGAATTGCTACCTGGGCAGCGTCACCCTCAAACTCAAAGACTTCGACCTCAGCAAGGAGACAGTGAAGTGGTACAAGCTGACAGCTGTGCCATACTTTTGACAACTCCGCCTGGACTCAGCTTTTTGAAGACAATACACACTTAAGGGAACGGAACTGGCCTCATCCCCAAAAAAGGGTGGCTAGAAACTCCACACCCCTTCCTCAAGTTCACCTCAGTCCCAGTTTGGATGTGTACAGAAACCAGCACCCTACCCCTTAGGCAATTTATGTTGATCCTAAATAACAAATAGGTATAAGCAATATGGTTATAACATCAACCTTTCACAGATCTGCACAAATGTCTAAGGAATAGGAGCTAGTCTAGGTGTTGGGTGGGCGGTGCCTCTCTCTCACTAATCAAGGTTGTTTTCTTGCTGTAGTAAACAATCTCCACTTATTTTGTTCCTTCCTAAACTATAACATGAGATGTAATGTTTTGTACATTTTGAAATTAGAGGACCAAATTGGCATACTTTCAGAAGAGTTTATATAGATTGACACATTTATTTTTTAAGAAAGGGGCTCTTTTACATTTTTCTACGTAGACCGATAGAAAGCGTCTGATTTTTCTGCTAAGCTAGCTGAGAACGTCTGGGGAAGTTCTTCTTACCAAACAGACTTCAGGAAAAGAAATATTGTGTTTCCCAATCATGTGCCAAAAGAACTGACAACGATGATGATGGCAAACCACTCTCTCAAAAGGGAACCGAACAGGATGCCTTGTTTGTGTTCACAATGTGTTTTACGCTCCACTTCAGCCTTATCATAGTACATTTTATACAACCATTGGGATTTCCCAATTGAATTAGAAAACAATTCTGTAAATGTTAGCAGTTCTTCCAGTGTCAATGGGGTTCTGGGCTAGCTTGAAAGTGTTGAAATGGTCAGCTTCCACTTGAATGCACACTTACTACCATCTCTTTTTAATGGTAATTACTTGACTCCTTTTCACTGCACACTCTTGTGAATTTGTACCTCGAACACTCGTCTGTGCATTTAATGGTGGATAAGAAAGTGGCATCTAATAGCTGAGGCCACTTATATATGACCTCCTATTTAAATTGGGGCAGGGTAAGCTGATTCTACTAGATCTGTGACCTAGAGCCATGTGGACAACAAAGGGAAAGCCATCCAGTGCAAGAGCTATGCTGCTTCCTCTGAGCTGACTAGAAATCTATTTTATCTGGAGGGGTTTTAAAGAGAACGTCAACAAAGACAATTATGATAAGCATCACTCATACTATAAAGAGTGACTTCCTCTTTTAGTGACTGTAAAAAAATGCTACATTTGTATTAACATGGCCAGTTATTTATTCTTAATTGGTTACCTTAACCTGAATGAATCGGTATGTACTGTAATCCTTCTGTCCTAAAGCGAATTAAATGTTTTTTGAACGAAGTTTGTGACAATGAGTTTTTTGTTTTTTAATTTGTTAGGAAAGGGGTCAATGTATGTAATGATATTGACTTTAATTAAGATCATCTTATTGATCTTAATTAATGTACAGCGTGTACAGCAGTCTCTGTTAACATGACAGCAACCCCGGAGACTGGTAATCTGGCGTAATCATGACGTTGTCGAAGTAGTTCAATTTGTCAGACGAGTCTGGACCTATGCATTGACATTGAAATCAACTCGTTAGCCCCACTAGAACCCCCGGGAGAGATCCGCAAAGACGCACCGTTTTTGTAGCCTATTCGCTTGGAGAAAAGGACGTTGTATTTTTCTAAAAACTAATTCTGGCCTTAGGCCTTCTGGATCTTTTGTTTATCAGTTAATCTGGTTGCAATTTCACTGTCTATTAAGTGTAATGGATCTTTTTGTACACTTATTTTTATTTGTAGTTATGGTTAGACTTTTTCTCAATCTCTCAACACTCATATTTTGAGTGTAATTCATTTACCATAGAAGAGACAAAACACAATAAATAAAGTTGAAGATGAATTTGACTGATAGACTTAGGGTTAGGCTGATTTTTTTCTTTAGATTTTCTATAGATATCATGATAATATCGTTAGTGTGAATTATTTTGGGCACGATAATCGTGTAGTGAAAATCTGATATCATGACAGCCCTAGCTAGTAAGACCTAACGTCGGGCCAGTAGACAAAGACAGCCACTCAATTTCCCCGTTTAAATTCACAGTATCATATTAAAATGTTTGCTTGTCATCTTTGTCACTCTTTCCACTTCTATTTTCACTTGTTCTCGCATTAACATGTGTCTGTACAGCTTCTTCTCCCCTCGGTGTGGTGCAGTACCTGTGTTGTCTTTTTGACCAGTAATATTAAATGTCCTCTGTTTTGACCAATCATAGTTCATAGTGAATTCTAGAGTGCGACCCTAACATGGCATCGTACGAGGCAAAGCAAATGCGATCGTTTTTGTGGAAAGAACAGTTTCCGTGGGTCGAAAACAATAATGGCAAGGGACACGTACTGCCGTGCCTGTCGTGCGTCCCGAACCAAGGCCAATAAGGCAGGCTCGTTTTTCAAGGAAACAACCACCAAAAACATGCTCTCAAGTCCCTGCAGCATGTTGCGTGTATTGCGGCCAAACGGGCTGTTGACAACCCTGCAGCTGCACTAATGAACGTCAGCCTGCCCTGAATGAATGAGGTGGCGCGTAGCCAAATGGAAACACGAATTGCAACTGCCTACCATGTTGTGAAGAGGGAGAAGCCTTTCACTGACTATATCTATGACATAGTCTGTGAATACGGATAGAGAAACCATACGGATATGGCTTGTCGACAGTAAGGGTCATGTTAAGTACGCCTGCCTAAACGCTATTTAACAGTGACACACAAGGCAGCGAACCAGCTAGTGCAACTACCCTATCTGTTGGGTAAAAATTCTGTCCGGGCCAGTAGATTTCAGACAAAAAAAGTTAATGTTGGACCCTGGTGGGGGAGATGGTGAGATTGTCTCAGCCCCAGGGTCTTACGCTGCTATACTATTGTGCTGGGGGAGTAGGGTCAGTTCTCCTTCTCCACTATAAATCCCTGTAGATCTAAGGAATGCATTTTCTAAATTTTCCCTGTCTCCTGCCGTTTTAACCTAGGAGGACATGAGGTCTTGGCCCACACCTGAGGAGTACCAGGCTTGAAAGACCCGTTGCTGTCCCTGTCCAAAGTCCTCCTGGTCGTGTTGCAGATCAAGACGATTCCTGACAATTTCAGCTGCCACTTTGCTGACACCTCCCCCCCTCCCCAGTGTTGTCCCTGTCCTTGTCCATCTGGTCATGCTTCCGACCTGGACTAAGTTTAAATAGACTCAGACTCAGCCCACATGTATTTATTAACTATTACAATTTGTACTCTTAATATGTTCACCCGGCACAGCCAGAAGAGGACTGGCCACCCCTCTGAGCCTGGGTCCTCTCTAGGTTTCTTCCTAAATTTTGCCTCTTAGGGAGTTTTTCCTAGCCACTGAAATTCAACACTACTGTTGTTTGCTCCTTGGAGTTTAAGGCCGGGTGTTTTGTGTTTTGTAAAAGCACTTTGTAACAACTGCTGATGTAAAAAGGGCTTTATAAATAAAGTTGATTGATTGAATTTGATTGATTAAGACTAAGTTTGGGAGCAGAACGGATAATAGAGTTGAGTTTAAAGAATATTTTGTGTGGGGTGTGTACAGTCACAGAGCTAAAATATTAATTTGTATTTATTGGGGAGACAGGGATGGCGGGAAGAATTTAGACCCTCCGTGAACGTGGCCCACACTCCAAAACAGTAGGTGGCGGTAATGCACGAATGGCAGTGGATGCCAACCGCCATAAAAACCCACAAAAGAACTCCTCGGCGCAGGCGTCAAGACGTTCCTTACAACCGCGTGGACGTTCTCTTTTCCTTCATCGCCATCATGGGTCGTATGCACGCTCCTGGGTAGGTTTTTGGTTTACCATAAAAAGTGTATTTGTAACGTTCGTTATTACATGTACTTCCAATTGGTATAATGGAAGCACATAGTGAACACATGAGATCGAAGATAAACTATCTAAACAGCTCAATTTCTAAAATATTTCAGTTTGAACATGCCATCATTCAGCAGCGAGCCACAGTAGCTTTCCGCTATGTAGCTCAGCTTTTAACCGTCCTTAGCCAAACCAGCTACAGTAGCTAGTTAGCGACGTTATATTAAATATAAATATGGTTATACTAATACTGTACCTCTCTGGTGAACAAAATACCTTTTGAGGGCATACTGTGAAGTCTGTAAACTCCATTACGTGCGTTTATAAGTTACACTAGGCTTCAGTACTACAGTGCTGTACTGTATGAATTCCGTACTTTTTTCTCAGTTAATAGCGTGCGGCATATTACGGTAAATCAAATGTAAAGACGTGTACTGACTGTACATTGTACTAAACTACAAGTCAAAGGGATGCACCGCGAAGTCGTTTAGTCATATGACATTTATCATTATGTGCAATGGCTATTGATTAATAAGTGTTGTTCAGTATAAAGACAGTGTAACATTGGCTAAAGCTATTTTCTTTCGGCTACTTGTTTTATGAAGTACTTTAAATTACTCCTAAGGTCTGTAGTCTCAAATGAATTGGAAGTACACTAGAGTACAGCTATTTTTTTGCCCAGGTATTCATGTTACCGCTTGGACCCTGTAGCGTTCTCTCCAGTGCTTTCTGGTTTAGCTGGATAGCTGCACCCTGTCTTGACACCAATACTGATGCCTAGTCATTTAGTGTGCAACTGTCAAGATGCACGATATATTTCAATGATGTCATATATTAAGGGTTTATATTAAGTGGTGATTGTTCATTCAGTATATATATATTTTTTAATAACTGGCAGATTAATTGCTTATCTCCCTTCTGGTATTCTAATAATTTCCCTCAATCATAATCCTCAATCTCTATTTTACATAACAGTCAATGTGGTTGCTCCCACAATATCATTATAAATTGCCTGGCTAATGTGAATGTCATTTCTGTTACAGAAAGGGTTTATCCCAGTCTGCGCTGCCTTACAGGCGAAGTGTCCCCACTGTAAGTACCACGGTTCATCAATATTGTTGGATCAATATTGGTCTGCTGTATACTATACGAGTGGATGTAGACAACTAGTGTCTACATAGTACTGGTAAGTACGTCTCAGTATGAAGGAGAGTGGACTCCGGCCCTAAACGTGGCTATACTTAGTATTTCGAGCATCTTTGTTCTAATGCCATCAAATAACTTGAGCAGTTCAATTTTTGGCATAGTGTAACAAGTTATTTTCAATGCCAAAAGGGTTTGCTCTGTGAACTATTCTAACCCCTCATTCTTGTGGGCGCTAGTCTATTACTAGTTTATTCTTTTAAAGTGAAGAAGCAAAGACACCTATGAACTCTTGTTTAAGAATTAAATCAAGCTTTTAAGTTACCTTGTGAGGAATTGCAATGGTGGGGCACCGAGTGCATCCTGAAGTACCACATTACACCGGACACCTTCCATAAAGCAGCACATAAATGACACCACCCATCTAGGATAATAAGTATCACCAAGTTATGTCTGCTTGAGATGCTGGAATTGGTGCCGATGGAGCCATTATGCTCCCATAGCAAATTACTCATTGGTTTATATAATGTGATTAGGTCTTATTCTGGTTGTAGCTTATAATTTCCTTGTCCAATTAACGAAGTTGTACTCCATGTATATATTGATTTCTCTCAATTCTGGTGTCAGTTTATTCCATATTATTCTAAAGAAATGTATATACAACCAGATGTTTTTTTTCTGTTATAAAGCGACGCATTCTAAGTAGATGGTGCTCTTTGAATTACACAAAATTCCGGACAATCAGTGTCACCATTTATTGTATTCTAGTGACATGTTTCAGCATTCTTGTAGATACAGAATGCTCTGTTTGAATAACAAACCAACGTATTAAGATTTCTATTTGCAGCTTGTGGTTGAGGGATAATGGGGAGAAGCATGTACGCAAGGCCTGGGTTGAAGAACATTTTCATATCAATTTGATTTCTGCTTTCCCCAGTGTGACTGAGTTAGTGACCCCTTGTTGTCATGCACTCTCCATCTATGGCATAATACTGTTATGGTCTTTTGTTCCAGTGGCTGAAGCTGACATCTGATGACGTCAAGGAACAGATCTTCAAACTGGCCAAAAAGGGACTGACTCCCTCCCAGATTGGTAAGTGGAACAACGGTCTAGTAATGATGGATGACTGGCCTTTTATGCACAAGGCCCTAGCATGTATTGTTGTTGCTTGGTCTTCTGTGTTGGTTCTCATTAAAATATTTGGGTTGTGTGGGTGCCCGTCTGTCTCATGGGCAGTGTTTTCATGCCAAATGGACTGGCCCCTAAACACTGGGTGATTTGAAACTTCCCTCCATCCAGGTGTCATTCTGAGGGACTCCCACGGTGTGGCCCAGGTGCGCTTTGTTACCGGCAACAAGATTCTGAGGATCCTCAAGTCTAAGGGCCTGGCCCCAGACTTGCCTGAGGACCTGTACCACCTCATCAAGAAGGCTGTGGCCATCAGGAAGCATCTGGAGAGGAACAGAAAGGTGAACAGGCTCAAATGTTAAGGGGTGGGAGACACCTGGGTTAGTGTTCTCTTTATCGCAGAATCCAGAACTAAATCCTATATGCTGGTTAATGTGTTAAAAATCACTGATGCTGCTCTTATGGCCTCTGGAACATTCCACCCTCACCTGGTCACACAATCAACAATGCAGGTGTATACATGTTGACTGACGCATGTTATGAGTTGTGTGTAGGTGTTGAGTTCAGCATATTTTAATGTCAACACTTCTCACTAAGTTCTGGCACACATGAAGAGCCTATGATTGGTGTTTATACAATTATTGTAATTGATCAAACATAATCATGTGAGCATTTTCATGGATGAATGGAACCAAAATGTATTTCTGTGAATGTGAACAAATGCCTTCAACCCAGTCTGTGAAACACCTTCCATTTCATTTACATTGAAAAATGTTATAAATAAACTGTCAATTCGATATGTAAGTAAATGAGCCTCCACACTAATATGGAAAAGTCCTAACTATTATAGGCTGTGGCTTAATAGGATATGATGTCGTGCTCCTACAGCACAGGTGGCGCAATAATGTATCCTACTTAGTTGCAATTTGGGCATACTACAATGCAACCCCAGTTCCAAAAGTTTGGATGCTGCTGAAAATGCTAATAAAAACAGAATGCAATGATGTGCAAATCATTTAACCCTATATTTAATTGAAAATTGTACAAATTCAACATCAAATGTTGAAACTGAGAAATGTTATTATTTTTGGGAAAATACATGCCCAGTTTTTAATTTCATGCCAGTGACACATTTCAAAAATGTCGGGACAGGCATGTTTACCACTGTGTTGCATCACCTCTTACCAATACTCTGTAAGCGTTTGGGAATTGAGACCAATTATTCTAGTTTTGAAAGTGGAATGTTGTCCCATTCTTGCGTGATATAGGATTGCAGCTGCTCAACAGTTCGGGGTTTACTTTGTCGTATTTTTAGTTTCATAATGCACCAAATGTTTTCAATGGGTGACCGGTCTGGACTGCAGGCAGGCTAGTTTAGCACCCGGACTCTTACTACGGAGCCATGCTGTTGTGATACGTGCAGGATGTGGTTTGGCATTGTCTTGCTGAAATAAGCGAGGCCTTCCTTGAAAAAGATGACTTGATGGCAGCATATGTTGCTCCAAAACCTGTATATATGGTTCAGCATATTAATGGTGCCTTCACAGATATGCAAGTCACCCATGCCATGTGCACTAATGCACCCCCATACCATCACGGATGCTGGCTTTTGAACTGTGTTGATAAGCCAGATTTCGATGCACACACTAGCGGCCTATGCGTCTACATTGTCATAATGTGCGATTGGAATTATAAATGAATAGATCAAGAGCTATTTTTTTTTTTTTTGGTAAATTTGAGATCCGGGCTATTCATAAAAGATCTGTGGCTATAGCCCCGGACACCCAGGCCTAACGACGCCACTGGAGCACATCCATCCAATATTGGTTTTCGGCCCTGACACTTGCGTACAGAGATTTCTCCGCATTCTCTGAATCTTTTAATGTTATTATGTACTGCAGATGAGATCCCCGAACTCTTTGCAATTTTACACTGAGAAACATTTTTCTTATTGTTGCACTATTTGCCTGTGCAGTCTTTCAGAGTGGTGAACCCCTTCCCATCTTAACTTCATTTATCGATAATTAGGATATTTGATGTAGGCCTGTAAGTAGTACGAATGGACCAGTTGTCTAAGACATTTATTGCTGTATGATTTAGGTTTGACCTACATAATAGTAGTTATGTTAATAAAACATGAAGCCCAATGTGTTCTTCAATCTGTTAGGCTCAACTTGCTGTTGTGGGGGTAACACCTATAACTTCTTTCTTGTTTTTTGTTTTTTTTTTCCAGGACAAGGATGCCAAGTTCCGTTTGATTCTTACCGAAAGCAGGATCCACAGACTGGCCCGTTATTACAAGACAAAGAGAGTCCTTGCTCCCAACTGGAAGTAGTACGTACCATCTCTTTTTAGTATAGTAACTAGTTAGGTAAATGTTTTGTTATGGACAAGGGCTCTGTTGGATGTTATTTAAGCCCCCTGACAGGTCTGTTATTACTGTCAGATTTGTCATTTACCATGCATAATTCATTGTCCTGCTCTTTACCCTGTAAGATCAAGGATATTTCTTTTATGCAAGAGTAATGCTGGAGGTAAATTAGCGGAGTGGCTACACTGTGCCAACTCTGCCAGTCCCCTTCATACAAGACTTTAAAATACTTAATTGTTTACTAGAGATCCTGAGGTTGCCAACACTGGCCATTTTACTCGCGTGGGTTGATTCATGCAAATCGTGGGTCAGGTTGTAATGTTTAGAATGTGAAAGTCAATATTTAAAACAAATGTGTGTTGTAAAGTAAAGCCATGTGATGTAAGCAATGTGTTAGAAATGCAAGGCAATTTTCACTTTCGGTTTGAGTAGCTATTGTAATTTCTTTTCGTTTCTGTTCTACAGCGAGTCCTCTACAGCTTCAGCTCTGGTGGCATAAACCTCATCACACATTGGATAAATAAAGAATTTAAACCAACTACGTCTTTGTGTTTATTTGAAAAATTCATTTAGTGAATCATCCGTTTAGCTAGATGTGTTTTATGTACAAATGACATGACCTGAAGTCTGTCATGCCTATTAATTGGAAAGGTGAATGCTTTGGTCGTTTTGTCATTAATTTTTACGGACCGAAAGCGCAGCCCTCAGTCGGATGGGGAACTTACGGGCACTTTCCATGCGTCATTGAAATACGTAATTTGGAATGTTTTTGAAGGAGGAGTTAGATTAGTGACAGACGCTTGACTTGGCCAATCATAGTATGTTACGACGACATGGCTTGTTTATTTTAGGGTAGCGTGTCGCACGTATTGCTCATTCACTCTACTACAACGACAACAACAATATGAAAGATATGGAGACACCACTTAGCATGTGAGATTTTCGACCTTCGAAGAAATACACTAGAGGTGGAAAATGAAGCCTTTACATACAGTACAGCTGAAGTCGGAGTGTAGTCTATTTGTTGCTTTTGACGAAGAATATCCGAATACGTGAGGAATAAATGTGATTGTTGATCGGTAAAATGGCTTCGCGTGTTGGTACTATGGGGAGTTCTCATCGAAATACGATGGAGAGGTTTGGCGACGGAGGTATGGCGCTCTTACCGTGGACGAAGCAGATACTATGTGTACTCTGGGAACACCTTCGGCTGTTGGTCCATGTCATTTACTACAGCTGCTTGTCAGGTAATTTGATACTACAGGTTAACGTCAAAACATTACAGGTCGTATCCAAATTTAAATATTAAATGTGTAACTTTAGTTGTGACTAAGTATGTTAGAGAATTAGAAGCCCAGACAGGGACCGACATGTGTCGTGTGCAGACAAGTGGCGCTATATGACGGATATAGAAAACTGATACCATATTTGGCGTCTGATTTAACTTTTTAGTGTTGTTTAATTTATACCACCTATGGTTTCATCATACAAAATGTTTTCAACAAATACAAATTGTAAGCCTAAACTTTGTTTGTTTTAATAGTTTTCCAGATGTTCAGGTTTGAAGTACATCTGAGAATCACGGACGAGACTGGTCAACACGTCCAACACATGACCACGGCAGCAAATCCAGCCGAATCCTTTCTCTTCTCGTCATTGTTTGACAGTGACCAAAGCATTATGCTTGCTGGCTCTAACCCCCTATCGAATTTCTGCGGAGACGTGGGCGAAACCTTCTCTGGGAATTCTCACGCAGGCTCTCTTCTGTCCAGCCTGAGGGCTGAGGATCTGTGCTGCGGCTTGGTGGACGACTTCGTGTCCCGTGCCACGATGGATAGCGACGATGGACTTTGCCTTGGACACCACCCAAGCTGGAAACTTGGCTTTCCAGGGGACTGGAATCTGTTTGTGAGCAGCACTGACCACAGCTCCAGTGCAGGTGATGTGTGTGGCAAGAACAAGGAGAAAGTTTTCGACACCGTGGAGGGGGATACAGATCTTAACTGGGGGAAGGACAGTGAGAGAAACACAAACGAGTTCGACAACGAGGACAGTAAAGCACTTTGGGAGTCCCTGTCAATCTCCAGTGACCCCTACAACCCCTTCTCTTTCTCTGCCTGCATTTCAACCTGCTCCAATATGGGGAAGTCAATAAATGAAGATTGTGAGGGCAGCGGCCCCGGATATAGTTTATCCAGTGGGCCCGGTGAAGCTTTTCATGAGACCCCTGGTGGCTTGAACTTCTTGGCCAGTCGTTCAGACAGCGAGAGCAGCTGGGGCAGTTCTGATGGCTCATGCGCAGACCTAGACAAAGAGGAGAGCGAGAGGCTCTGGGAGCTCTTCACCAGCCCGGCGGATCCATACAACCCAATGTGTTTCACAGCTACTGTAGAAAGCTCAGTCCCGCACACAGACAAAGCAACCACATACTCCCAAGAGCCAGAAAAGGTCTCAACCCTGACCACGTGTTCTGACACAGAGACCGTGGACCCTTTCTCCTCAGAGGATGATGTAGAGGAGAAGCTTTGGAGGTCCCTGTCCCAAAACGATGACCCTTATCACCCTCTGAACTTCCGTGCCTGCCTCCAGACTTCTCCTATAACTGAAGACCCACCTGCCTTTAGAAAAGGAGACCCACTCACCCTACAGAGGTGCCCCACACCGGCAGCACACAACCAGGGAAAGCAAAGAGACTTTGTGGCCGAAAGCCCCCGAACACCCATTCCCAGAAGGCCTCGTCTACCCAAAAAGCAGCGGAAGCAGCACTCCCACCCAGCTACTACAGTGGTGCCCTGGAGGAGACCTGAAACTGAAGTAACAAAGGAGAAGGACAGCCAAGCTCCGAAAAAGGTTATTTCTCCATGTTCCACAACCCTCAGTCAGTAGTTCTGATTCTGGTTCTACCACCTTAGATGTTTTACAGCCCGTTCATATCTTCCAAATAAACATTTGATTGTGCATGTTTTTTTGGAAGCTGTGAACGGGCTGTAAAACAGGATGTACTATTTATAGCTCAAATTTACACAATTGAATAACACCAGACCATTTTATGCTAATAGAATATTAGGAACCGAATATTAGTGAGAACCTCTTATTTAGTCAGAAATACTCAATAATAACATCCAATTTTATAATGTGATATTAAGGTTGTCACTTATAGTTATACTGACAGTTGACCTGTCAGTATAACTTCTGCGTTAGTCACCTGCACAATGCCTTATTTGTGTACTTTCCCAAACCCTTGTTTATGGTTGGTTAGCAACAACAGAGGTCGTCATGACTAACCTTGTCATGTGATACAAGAGTCATCAGAGAGTTCCTTTGCAGTTAATTGGGGTTGTATGAGTACGACTGACAACACTTGAGTCAAATTGTTTTTGGTACCTTTTAAAGTACCATCTGACACCAAGTTAGGAATTCAGTATAGGTCTAACCCTAATCCACCGCTGTAAAGCACACTCACCTTAAACACTGAAACTGCATCACTTTTGGGACTATGCGAAATATCCAAGACAGCAGCAGCTTTGATTTGACACCAGGTTACTAAACAAGCAACTTTATGAGATGCGGTTATCGTCTATTTGGATTTGGCCTGATAATTGCAAGCGATGAGAGTAGGCTATAAGTAGTACAGAATCGATCTTGTTTTGTTATTTGAAGTGTTCTTATTGGTGCTCAAGTAGTAGAGTAGCTTTCTGTGCTTAAAATCCAGGGTCACTCAACACACCATTTGCAGAACTCTGTCTGTTCTATTATAATCTGACATACTTGTGTGTTTTAGGTGCGGTTCTCACCACTGATCCAAGTCCATGTGATGCATACTTGGCCCTTTGCTCGTCAGGCATCTCGCAAAGGACCATGGGAAGAGCTAGCCCGTGATAGAGACCGTTTCCGAAGGAGAATCCAGGAAACTGAGCAGGCTATTGGCTACTGCTTCAGTCAATCACACAGAGAGAAGATTCGGGCCAATCTCTAATTCATGAACTCTCAACCTAAATGTTTTACCATCATTTTCTAACGAGAACTTTTGATTGGTTGCAATGCAACACATGTTTATAGGTCAATTATTTATGAAAGATGTTGGTCCTATACTTCGGACCATAGAATTTGCTAGCAAATTCTTCATGCACTGTACCTCAACACTCATATGTGACTGTTGCACTGATTTGATATTGCATATAGTTATTTACCTCAAACTGAATGTTTGTAATATTATTTTGTATGCCTTTCAGCCTGACCCAGCAAACTAATTTATTAATGCCCTATGGAGCTGGTTTTTGTATTGTTGTAATAGGTATCTGTTTGAAATGTAAACACAGAGCAGTGGTGTTTAGAACTAACATGATTAATTAGCAGATGGTATTTGTGGTCATACCATAGGTAATAAATAGTTGTTTCATACCATAATTCCTATTCAGTGTCTACGTTGATCTACAGATTCTTCATTTTTAACAAGCAGACCAAAGTGACAGCAGTCTTTCCCTCCACTGGTCAGAAAAAGCGTCCTGTTACTAATTTATTTTCTCTCCACACACATCATTTTGTGGGATTTCATTTTTTTCTCATGTAATTCTGCAAAAAAAAATTGCTTAATTTAACAACTCCGCTCCCCTATATTCCCATATTGTTTCCAATTCGGTAGTAGGCTAGTGGAATAGTGTCCTCTCCATCCTGAATAGCCTACTCGTGTTTCCTAGCCAAGAGTTTTATAAGCAGCCACACTTCCAATATGTAACAAAATGTGTACTTACGTCAACTACATTTGTCTATATCACTATTTTGGGACCCACCCCCGTTAGAAGACCAGTGAAGGACCTCATTTCATACAAAATAATTTCCTTGCACATTCACCCTTTTATACTACCTTTGAACTTTTTCGCAAGTACATTAGGAAATTAGAAATTATGTGAATATTTTAGTGTGAGGTATCCTCTTGTGTGGAGCCAAGTTTACATCTCTGGCACTGTAGGACAGAATTCAGTAAATATAACAAAAAAGAACAATGTAGCATGTAGATTTAAAGCTTTTTGTGGGCACAACCATTCCATGAATAGCAAACAGGATACATAACTGGTCACTTAGTGTGTGCCCATGTGGTTTGAAACATCACAATGCTGCAGATAGAAATATAGTATAATAGAGCTGACCTGAGTCAGAGAGAATGACGTTAGAGTATTGTGCCAGTTCTAATCTACCCATTACTATGCTGTTTATAATCTCTGATGTTGCACCTTTCAGAATAAAAGTCCCATTATTAATTTACCTTTTCTCCACCATCCATATCATTAACATAGGCACCTACCTATTTCACCAATACATCTCAATCACACCTTTACTTACTTTATTTACTTGCTTACACTGATCTCACCCCTCCAGCCCACTCCTAGATTTACTCGCTCTCTTTTGTAGGAAATAGTCCTTAGAGATGCCCTCCCTCCTCAGAGATACTACTGCAATGGTCGTGTAAGACAAGGGTTAAAAACAAGAATATGATGAAATTACTTCCCCGGAGAAGAAATCAATTAGCATGTACTCCCGACACGCAACACGCCACAGAGAAGCTACCCGCTGAATGGTGTAAGGCTGAGCAATTGCTGATATGACTTTGCAATGCTCACCAGCAGGTGACTCATGTTGTGACCAATGCGTTGCCGGCATTTTTTCTTGTTAGGTGTTATGATGTTTTGCACTTGGCATGTCACGACAGTCACTTTTACTGCCTTATTGATCCGACGTTGTTCACTATAATACAAGTGAATTTCCAGTGTGATTTTGACAAAAAATGTAAGTAAAATACAATTGTTTAAACTAACCAGGTAAGCTAATTGAGAACAATCTCTCGTTTACAATGAGAGACTTTGCATATGAGGTATCAGTTGCAAGACAACACTCAGTTACACAGGAAATACAATCAAAATCACTACAATGAAGTACAATATGAGGTTATACCTATATACATGTGGATAAAGTACATAACGTAGGTGCTTAGCATATAAGGGGATACATATAATGAGGTCATAACGATATACTTTTGGATGAAGTACATATTTGTAGTTACTAACCATATAAGTTGCACTTTCTTCAAAAACTCATATTGTCTCTAAAAAACAAGTTATAATTACCGAAGGTATTTGATCTTCCCACAATGACTTCTTGTAATAATTGTGGATTACAGGAAGTCTAAAAGCTGCAGCGTGGCTGCTCCTGTTCTGAATGTATGTACAGTACCAGTGAAATGATTGCTCTTGTTCTGAATGTATGTACAGTACCAGTCAAACTTGGGACACCTACTCATTTAAGGGTATTTCTTTATTTCTACTATTTTCCACATTGTTGAATAATAGTGAAAATATCAAAACTATTAATTAACAAATATGGAGCCCAAAAAGTGTTAAACAATTAAAAATAAATTAATATTTTTAAGTAGCCACCCTTTGCCCTGATGACAGTTTTGCACACTCAAACAGCTACATGAGGTAGTCACCTGGAATGCTTTTCCAACATTCTTGAAGGAGTTCTCATGCTGAGCACTTGTTAGCTGCTTTTCCTTCACTGCAGTCACAGCTGGGTTGAGGTTGAGCGATTGTGGAGGCCAAGTCATCTGATGCAGCACTCCATCACTCTCCTTCTTGGTCAAATAGCCCTTACACAGCCTGTAGGTGTGTTTTGAGTCATTGTCTTTAAAAATTGTAGTCCTACAAAGCACAAACCAGATGGGATGGCATATTGCTGCAGAATGCTGTGGTAGCAATGCTGGTTAAGTGTGCCTTGATTTCTAAATATATCACAGACAGTATTACAAGCAAAGAACCCCCACACCTTCACACCTTATCCTAATTGCATCATGGTGGAAACCATACATGCATTGATTATCCGTTTACCCAGTCTGTGTCTCACAAAGACACAACAGCTGGTACCAAAATCACAAATTTGGACAAAAGTGCTGATTCACGCAGTCTTCTCTGAACAGTTGATTTTGAGATGTGTCTGTTACTTGAGCTCTGTGAAGCATTAATTTGGGCATTTAAAGCTGTGCATTAATGTGCATTTAAAGGTGCACTATGCAACTTCAACGCCACTTTAATGATACCTATCGGCAGTGAGTTGAATATAGTTTCTACAACTCCATTAGGATCTATCATTACCAACTACGAGCTACTAACCGGCAGTGGCGTCGTTAGGCCTGGGCGTTCAGGGCTATAGCCCCGGATCTTTTATGAATAGCCCGGATCTCAAATTGACCCAAAAAATAATTTGAAAAAAGCCCTGAATGTATTGTGATCCTAGCAACGCCTCTGCTGACCGGTCTGAAGCAGTGTCACCTCCAACAGTCGATGCTGGAACAATGAACACAGACTTTCGTTTCAAACGCGGTTAAAGTTGATGTTCCATTTCCATAACTATGGAACACAGAATAAACAAAGTAAACAGCTAAACCAATCAAAATGTTATCTGTGCTATCTATTGCGTAAGATGCATTGTCATATTTCAGAGACTCATTGATGGCTATCTAGCGAACATGAAACCATTATCATGCCAGCTAGCACTAGCTGGAAACACTGGATCTTCCTTTCCTGGGTTTTTCGTTTTTGGTTGCTACATGATTCTATATCTGTTATTTCATAGTTTTTAAAATCTTCACTATTATTTGACTTTT
Organism: Esox masquinongy; assembly: GCA_016801175.1. Classification (NCBI taxonomy): domain Eukaryota; kingdom Metazoa; phylum Chordata; class Actinopteri; order Esociformes; family Esocidae; genus Esox; species Esox masquinongy. The sequence continues at coordinate 22,582 of JACXGI010008186.1, forward strand.
GACTGGTACTGTATATTGTGTTTAAATAGAAAAATTATTCTTAAGACCTGCTTTAACATCCACAACAGTCAGAGCGGGATCCTTGGTTCATTAAGTAGTTTGGCGTGACTTAAAATGGTCTGAATTTACTTCAGTAATCTGTTAGGTCCAGTATGATGGATCGTTCATTATTTCTGTGAAAGGTGTGCTAGGGCGGACCAGTGGTCTAAGCTGACTCATTATATGTACTGTTGCAGCATGTGTTCAAATCCAACTGCTTCTTCAGCAAAAACTACTATTACTTTTTTTTGCTGCCTCAAGACAATGCAATACACATAATCTCATAAATAATGTGTAAATAAATAAGCTATATATAAATGAACAAATGTACACTTTATACAAGGAAATGAACAATCAAGTGTTGCCAAGAAATTTGAAACACATTGTAAAAACTGTCAGGTGCGGGGGCGATCTATAATTCGTGTAAGCTTCCGTATATCACTAATTAATATTGAATTCAATTCTACCACATCTGTGAATAAGCCTGTTATCAGCTGCTGTAGGATGGCATTGTTTTGGGTTGCAGATGGTAATGATGTATTCAACCCTCCTCTGTTCATTGCCTATCTCATCATTTCTCTCATCTTTAACTTTGTCCTCTGTCATTCTCAATCTTACCATCTTTCTGTTTTCACCAGCTTATCTATATCATTCTCAGCATCTCTTTCATACTTTCCAAAACCATGGTGGTCTAGGTGACCCCTGTTTCTAGGCAACACTAGGCAGTGGCGGTGGAAGGATTGCAGGGGATTGCAGCAGCAGGTCGTTCGCTAGGCTCTCATCCGGCATGGCTGCCCCTGTCGCTCCTTGCGTGGTAGAGAGATGTGTCTCTGGGGTCATAATTATCCTACCTACCATGCCTGACGCAACACAACAGCAGATATTGTGTCTAATACAGACTCAGACAGTAGCATGGTCAGTTGAACCTCCTGGTGTTCTAGTAGTGAACTGCAGTACATGAAACCTACTCATGTTAATTGTTTTGTTATCTGTATAATGAAATGGTAATGCTATACCCAATTCCAGCCTTCGCATCTTGGGCAGATGGAATTGCTGTTCATAAATAATCCTTTCTGTGGCGTCTAAACGGTTTCAAGCACTACAGGATTACACATCATTTCTTCGCTTTTGACTGAGCTCACCGACGCCCAAGTAGCCATGAGGAGTAACTAACCCCAGAGTTAATCAGCAACTAAGAATGTTTTTGCTGAGAGAGTGGGATGGATTTAAACCCAGCAGGTAAAGGCCAATGGAGGCAGCAGCATAGACTCTAGGCCACAAACATGAAGGTTTTACCCCTTGTTTTATTTTTATTTTATTTACCCAATTTCATGATATTCAATATGTAGTTATGGTCTTGCTTCCCATGAAGAAGTTACTTCCAGCAGACTCGAGAGTCAATGTGACTTCTGAAGCACATCCAGTGACTGTGTCTGATTGTGCTGCTCACTCAACCAATAAATCTAGAGCAAAATCCTCAAGGAGTCACAAGAACAATTGTACCGCCCTCTGCGGGACCACTGGGCTCACACACAGGTTTTAAAGAACTACGGCTATAATTACACAATGCTTACTGCCTCTATGCAAAATGTAAGGTGCACAAAGTGTGTGGTGTATAACACTCCCTCTGACCATTTGATTTGAAGAAATTGTGCATCGACACCGTGCATTAACAGCAACAAGTAAATGTAAATGTTCATGTTAATTATCCTACATTCTATTTGCCAAACATGACTGGCTATTTGGCATATTAAAAAATGAAACAATATTTTTTCCCAGTGTGTTTTGTGATGGGGAACTTTGCCCTAACATTAGAATCCCACAATAGGATATAGAACAATAATATTTGTGTACTGTTTTTGTATTTAGTAGTAGTTGTATTCTGTGTTGGTGTCACCAAATAAGCAGTTTATTAGATGCAAACTTTCTAACTTTGGCAGAATACTTATTATTGGTTCCCCCATAATGTAAACTTACGATTCTGGTAGAAATTCCCTCTTACTGCTTTTTTATTTTGAACATGATATTATTTGCTATACCTGAAATGTGCACGCTCAGTTCCTTGAGCTGGTGAATAACTTAACTCTTATTTGTGCAATCTGTCAGGGTGTGGAATAACTGGGAAAAGCTGTGCTTCTCTGGCTTCAGCTTTAAAGTCAAACCCCTCCAGCATGAAAGAGCTGGATCTGAGTGGGAGTAACACAGGAGATTTAGGTGTGAGCCTTCTCTTTGCTTGCTGCGCTAGAGGATCACAATGAAAACTGGAGACACTGAGGTGAGTATGGGTCCTTTTAATGACAGTATGAAATTTACTGCCCAGGACATAAAGAAAATGTAGCTATGCTTTTAATGTTTCAACATACAAAGACAGATGGAACCTCTGTACACACTCAGAACTGTGGTCATCGGACAGTGGTCATGAGCAGATTAATGACGGTGACATTTTCTGACATTGAAAACGATGCCCACAACCTTTATTTTGGCATAGTTTCGCCTTGCAGAGTGTTCGAGAAGTATAGGCGATGGGCTTTTCTTTGCCGCTTGGCAGAACGTAGTAGAGGACAGCGCCAACCCCGTAACGTGACGCATCGCAGGCGGGTCAGCTGGGGGTCATTGTGCATCGGCACCTTTTGAGCCATGAGTAGTGCTTTAGCTTCATTAAACACCCACTCACAACGGCTTGCCCTCACACAGTGGAGTGTCAGGTGGATTCAGGATAGCGGCCTGGTTTGGGATCAGGGCCGTGCACAGAGCTTTCCAAGGACATGAGCCAAAATGACAAAGAAGGGCTCCTCGTATATACGCGGGCAGCGGAACAGACGTCGGGGCGACAAGCGTCAGTCGGCTTCCTCATGACTGTCAGCTTCCGAAGTGCGCATTACGCAGACGGACAGCGCATGCCTGTCTGCTGGAGTGATGCGCGTTGCACAGACAAACAGTTTATGCCGGTCCGAGAGAATGACACATCACGCAAATAGAATGCAGGCACCGATGACCGATGGCAAAAAGGACAGTTGTTGGCCCCCCCATTGTAGTTCTGAGTGTTACTCCCCACTCAGAACCGCCTATAGTAATTTAGAATTCGAAGGAAGTTACATAGCTGGATGATGTTGGTAGGTGCCGGGGCCCACAATGGCTAGACGTTCAGCAGCGATGGTACGGCCTAAGAACCCTAATGACTCTCTGAAAACTCATGTTTCCCTTATTGGATGCAGAGACCAAACTCAGCCTTAACATTTTAGTAAGAATTACTTGCATTTAATGCTCGAGTATTTTTTTCAAACAATTAAAAGTGGTAATCGACAGGTTAATCAATGATCAAAATAGCTGTCAGTTGGAGAGCCCGAATGTGGGTCTGCAATTCAGCCTCTAAATCAGGACTATTCAGATCTTCCCCTACATGCACTGGAGCTTGCTGGTTTTCTGTCCTACCTCATCATTAATTGCACCCACCTGGTGTCACAGGTCTAAATAAGTCCCTGATTGGGGGTTGCAATGAAAGAATGGATGTCTGCATCTGCTGTTTATACAGTCTTCATCTCTTACCTGTTTAACTTTAACTTAAGCCATTCTTTGGCAAATAGTGGTGGTACATCCGCTCTCACTAAATACAGGTATAACAGAGCTGACTAGTTATTCAGATTAATTTAATACCTTATAGGCCATAGGGAATGGCAATAACTAACTTGATCATATCAATTACTTAAATAATAGAGGGAGTTTAATTTTTTATTTAGGGCTATCATAAGTGCTTGATTCAATAGTGGCAATAAGTGGTTCCTGAAAATAATGATCAATTGTCTTGAGCCATACAGATATTAAATATTAGCAAAAGCTATACAGTATTACTGCGCAGTGTAAACATTGTATTTTCTATCAGGACTGATAGATAATACAATTCAGATTATTGGGAATCAGTTGTAAATGTTCTGAACATCTGTGTTGTGGAAACCGTGTTTTGGTGCATGTTTTGTTTTTCAAAAAGCTCCACAAAGTACACTGCTCATAAAAATTAAGGGAACACTTAAATCACACATCGGGTCTTGATGAATTAAATATATTAAAGATCAAAATCTTTACAGTACATTGTGTAATTCATTGAGAACAAAATGATGTAACAACGGTCAATGGAAACCAAAATGACCAACCTATTGAGGGCTGGATTCAAACTCACACCGAAAATCAAAGTAAACAATTGAAATCACAGACTGTTCCAACTTGCGTGAATTTCATCACAGCAACTCATAATGTGATTCAGTAGTGTGTATGGCCCCACGTGCCTGTATGCCCTCCCAAAAATGTCTGGGCATGCTCCTGATGAGACGACAGATGGTGTCCTAGGGGATCTCCTCCCAGACCTGGATCAGGGCATCAGCGAGCTCCTGGACAGTCTGTGGTGCTACTTGGCAGCGTTCGATGCACCAATACATAACGTCCCAGAGGTACTCAAATGGGTTCAGGTCTGGGGAACGTGAGGGCCAGTCAATGGCATCAATGCCTTTGTCATCCAGGAACTGCCTACACACTCTGGCCACATGAGGCCGGCATTGTCCTGCACCAGGAGGAACCCAGGGCCCACTGCACCGTGGTGGACCTGCCAATTCTGGTGTTTTCTGGCGAATGCCAATCGAGCTGCACAGTGCTGGGCTGTGAGCACAGGTCCCACTAGAGGACATCGGGCCCTCATGCCACCCTCATGGAGTCTGTTTCTGACAGTTTGGTCAGAAACATGTACACCAGAAGGAGGTCATTTTGTAGGGCTCTGGGAGTGCTCCTCCTGTTCCTTCTCGCACAAAGGAGCAGATGCCGGTCCTACTGCTGGGTTTTTGCCCTTCTATGGCCCTCTTGAGCGCTCCTTGTGTAACAGCCTGTCTCCTGGTATCTGCTACATGCTCTTGAAACTGTATTGGGAGACTCAGCAAACCTTCTAGTGACGACACGTATTGGATGTGCCATCCTGGAGGAGCTGGACTACCTGTGCAACCTGAATGGGCTGCAGGTACCGCCTCATGCTACCAGTAGTGACAAGGACACTATCAAAACACAAAACTGGAGAAGAATCTGTCAGGAAGGATAAGGAGCAATTGTCTGTGGCTACCACCTGGAAAACCATACCCTTTTTTGAGGTTGTGTTGCTGATGCCTCTCCAGTTGTCACTTTCATTTGCACCAAAATAGGTGACACTGATTGACAATCGCTTAGGCTTCCTAACTGGACAGATTGATATCCCTGAAGATTTATTGACTTGGTGTAATACTGTGATGATTAATGTGTTCCCTTAATTTTTTGGAGCAGTGTACATTGACAATGAGCCTAGGTGGTATTGACACAACAAACATAACCTGAGTTCAGGCACGACACTACACTGGGGCTAGGGGGGGCTATAGACACTTCACAAATCTGTGTTGCCCCAGTTCAACCCCCTGAAGCAAGTTTAAAAACGAGAACTTCCTTATAATTCTTATAGTCGATTCATCTTGATGGAATTCCAATGTTAGTTTGGAACTGCAAGCTAAAATGTCTGATTTAAGCTAGCAAGTGGCACATTCTACATAGCTAGGCTTGCACAACAGCATGGTTGCTAAGAGTTTCTGAAGGATGTAGGCTACCTTCAAATCGGTAATATGTGGTAAATGTTTCAAAAGCACTTAAACTAAAAAAAATATTCAGTTTAATTGCAAATTAATTAGGCTATCATCATCAGCTATTATCTCTATTTTTAAGTGAGATTACCTATGCTGTTTAGCAGGGACGTCGCTAGGCCTATTTTAGGGGGGCTTTAGCCACCCCTAAAATATTTTCTCTGTGACTTTTTTTCGTCAACCTTTCCATCACATCTAAACTTCTTACAAATTGTATAGAATCGTGTTCATTTGGCAGCATTTTCGGTTGAGTTTGATGCTTTGAACGTAACTGGGTCATCTGACGCCAGCTGTCTTCTGTAAATTGTAGCTAACGTTACTAGTGCTCGGAGAAGTAAATCCTCTCAAGTTCAAAATGTAATAGCACTGGAAAGCAACGGTACGTTTTGCTAATCAATATAACCTTTCAGCTATCCCACCACCATTTCTTATAGAAATGTATGGAGGTTAAAAACAATTTTTGAAATCGTAAAAATGTCATGTTTGGAAATTGTTTAGACAAGTGAAATTCAACTTGTGCGACAGACCATACGTCATGTAATATCAAAGTGATCAGTCTTTTTTTTTATTTACCGGAAGGCAAGAAAGCTAGCTACAAGTTTCATGTAGACACCAGAGAAGTCTAAGATCTGTCATTTGTAATACAAATAAAAATAAATTATAATGTAATTCAACAAAATATTAAAGTGGCCAATAATTGGGGACGGTGGCCGATAATAGGGAGTCGTGTTTCTTAGCGACAACACTAACCAACTACTGAAAATATTAATTTCCCATTAATGACATGCTAGCTAACATTTGTATGTCACTAATAATCATCAGGAATGTGCAAAACTGTGTGTGTGTCACAGATTCATGTTTGTTTGGGTTTGAAGTTAACATATTGCAACATATTCTGTTCAGAGGAATGGAGATCCGGTTGTTAAATATTTCTTTTAATTATGATAATTTTTTTAATGACTTTATTCCGAGATGAATGGGCTAATGACTAAATCTGTTTTTGAAATGATTCAGAATGATTCAGAGAAATCTCGCTTAGAAACAGAATATACTGTATGTAGATGTTCATTTAGGCTACTATAAACTGTAGTTGACAAAAGTATTTTGGCTACATATTACTGCCATTTTTGTGACTTTTGTTGGTGTTGGATGGATGAAGACAGAGTGGACTTTAATTTCTTTATTTATATAGAATTTAAGTCATATTAGATCAGTGTCTTACACAAACTATGAGACATGAGACTATAAGGTATACTTTTACCCAACCTTGACAAAGAATAACCTTATTTTGATAGATTTTACACCCATTGTTACTCTAAAAATACATGATGGAAAGACTTTTCAGCGAGTATGCCCAGACCCCCGAGGCTTAGCCCCCCCATCGATGATTTTCTAGTGACGTCCCTGTTGTTTAGGCTCATGTTTGATTGTAATAAATTATCGTGATTCAATATTTTATCCAAATCCTGCAGTCCATTGGGTGCCAATACTTTTGAAATGTGGTGAAGAAATAATGTTTGAGAAATTATTGTGTTATAATTAAAGTATATGTTCCCCCATGTGTTTTATCCTGAAATGTCTCATTTGTGTTTTTATTTTTTGCATTCACTTTTGTTCAATTTCAAGAAGGGTGCAATACTTCTTGAGTTGACTGCAGCTCCTTAGTTTAATTATTTACTGTATACTGTCATTTTTAAAAATAATCTTAAACAAACATAAACTTTCTCATTCTACTGTACCATACAAGAGCTTTCCTCCTTCCAGCAGGAAAACCAACATTTTGTTGAATGACCCGGGTAGAAATATCAAAGCATCTTTCAACATCTCCAAAACATTTATCACCGACAAAGTACTCCATGAGGTCCCAAAACCTGGAAGATCTGTTTTTCAGAGTGATTCAACATGGCTTCTGCACTCCCTGAACACTAGATGCCTGATGATTTCTACTGTCCCTGCCAGAAGCCGACATGGCCGTCCCTGTTCTACTGTCCCTGCTAGAAGCCCACCTGGCCATCCCTGTTCCACTGTCCCTGCTAGAAGCCCACCTGGCCATCCCTGTATCTTGTCTGCTTTGTTGTGCTGCTGATCTGTGCATCAATTATTGATCTTTTAGCACTTGTTATTTTGGGTTCAGGCTCGGTATCTGTAAAAGCACTTTTTGACAACTGATAATGTAAAAAGGGCTTTTTATAATACATTTGTGAGTGCATTTGACAAGGACAGAGAAGTTGAGGTGGGCAGTGACAGCAGGAATCACCAGGCAGCAGCACAACCAGGAGGACGGTGGACAGGGACAGATACTAGTCAGTCCTGAGGCCTGGTCCAATGTCCTCCTGAGGTTTGATGCTTTGAACGTAACAGAAAAAGCATTCCTTGGATCCAAAAGGCTACCTCAGCATATGATTTGGACTGCCTCTTGTCACTTCTCACATAAACTAATGCAATTAAAATAAAGCAATTAATTGGGACTGAGACTGGACAGACTAACCCTAGTCCTCGGCACAATACCCTAGCAGTGTGAAAATAGGGACTGAGACGTCGGGGTCCAGTGACACTGTGGGCCCATCCAAAGATAAATTTGAACACGGCCACCTAGGCAGGAAGTAACTCCACCGACTTTCCAAAGATCAGACCAAATGGACACCAACCAATCGCAACCACCCTGACAGGGTACAGCCCACAGTGTTCACTCCACATGAGTGTTGGGGACGACATGAGGAAACATGAGTAAGCCAGTGACTCCGCCTCTGAATGGTGTTGGAAAGAGGACGTCCCAATGGTTTCCGGGAGCCTGCCAGCCTCCAACAGGGATGGTTTGTAAATCCAGTGCCTTGCCATTCACCTTCACACATAATTGGTATCAAATTGGATCACAAAGTGTACCATCTGGGTGTCCTGTTTCCTATTTTTCTGGACAGTATTAAACCTGTATAATCAGTGCTAGGGTATTTTGTTCCTTAGGTACATCTAGGATCTGCCTACCTCCATCATGTCATTAACTATTAGTGGGAAAAATGACATACTGAGCTATGGACAGCGTCTAGGGGCAACTTTACTCCATAAACCTTCATCTGTACATAAGTCATTATTTATATTGGCCAGAGGAGGGAGCCAGAGTATCACAGGAGGAGCTTCTCTTTATAACTAACCGATACAAAACAACATCATTTCTCCCTGGTCCTTGCTAATGGCTTCTATAAAAAAGCCAGAATATGATATGAGTATTACATGCCTTCCTTTAGAAATTGTGTTTTCTACAAATCAAGTTCTTCATTAAGATGTCTGTGTGCTGCTATGTGATAGAACTGTTGGGTCTTTAGTTGTGATGTACTATGAAGGAATCGGTTCCTTCAGGGCTGCAGGGGACTTCACTGTTACACAAGTTGCAAAGGCATGCATTATTCACGCCACATTTACATAAAAGACAATAGAGAAATTTGTGCCTGAGAGCGTGTGTGTTTGTGAGTCTGTTAAATGTTTCGAAATGCCCTCAGAGTATCTCTTAGAAAATACTGCCAAAGGTTTTGTTGGCGTGAAACTGTGGAGGTGGGCAATGGCCCCAAGACTCTTTTCTGATATCTGTGCGTTCTTACAAAATGACCCCCACTGAACCCTAGCCTGATCCAGCTCTCTGGGTAGAGACAGAAAAAAACATTTACTTATGCTAATATGCTAGAGGAGATCAAGGATTGGACAATCCATACAGACCAAATTGTTCGGTCTCTTTCTTTCTGTCTCTCTTTTGCTTTCTCTCTCGTTCACAATAACACACACAGACACACGTATGCTTGTTTTACTATATTTATGAGGTATTTTTGGTAAGCAAAATATATTCCCATTCAAATAAAAATGGTCCGTGCCTATTTTCCCTAACTCTATCAGCTTCCCTAACCTTAACGTAAATAAACATACCTTAATCTCTCAAATTAACCTGACCCTAATCCCTAAACCTAACCCATAAAGCCTAAACTAAAAACATAATCCCCATCCACCCCAATTTATGGACTCTAACCCCTACACCAACTCACAGAAATGGACATTCAGCCCTCCCTGGCCTACATCTCCCCCTTCCACGAATCAAGAACCGACAGTGAACCAGCAACCACTAACCAGAAGAGGTGCGGAGAAGGAACCAATTGTTAACATTTACCCAGAGCAGGCAGGCCACAGGGGAGTTTTGACCTCTGTTGTCCTCTGGGTCTGTGGTTTCCTGGTGTCAGACGGTTCCTGTGGTTGTCTTTTCTCTCTTCAACAGACTCAGATCCCGACCAAGCAGCCACAGCAACACCAGATCCCCACCCAGCACCCACGCCTGTGCCCCTAAGCCCAGCACTACTCCCAGCACCAACCCAGGTGCCAGCCACAGCACCAGATGACACACAAAGGAGGGACCAAACATCACACCAACAGCACCACAGAGAAGTGGTCACATCTACAAATATTACATTAGGATATCTAATGTGGAACAATATTGAAGGACATTTTTAATCCACTTGAAGAACTGGAAACGCATACTCTCGTGGGCAGCTGATGAGATCTATCAAAATGCCTAAAGGACCACCCTAAGTCAACTGATAGTTAAATCAACAACTTAAAATAACAGAAAATGTGTCCTGTACACTGTATAACAAGCTCTTGGTGACCAAATAACCCAACTTGAGTGGCTTTCAGTCCAGGAGAGTACTAGCCACACTATTGTTTTCCTAATTACAACAAAAAAACTTGTGTATCTTGATTACTGCTTGAAATTCACCACAAGCCTCTCTACAGTCAGTACTGCACAAATTGTATTCTTTTGTAATTGTAGTAATTCAGCAGTATTTTTCCATACAAGAACCTTAGGTGACATCCCTCTGGCCAGACTTATTGTGTTGGTTGTGTGATCTATTGATGTGGAGGCACACACACGATACAAGTGCTGCTTTTAGTCAAATTAAAGTAATCTCTCTTTTCACTCTCTCTAACACTCTCACACACTGACCTATTCTTCTCTCTAATTGAAGGACACCTGGTAATGGGATCCAGGCAGCAGCCTGACAATACTCACCTGTCCAGTGTTACAAAGGTTGAAGAGCTTTAACAGAATTAATAGTGTCCTGGAACACCTCTCCCAATGAGCTAAACAACGGAGTGCTCTCTTTCTTATCAACTATTTGACCTCATCCCTAGCAGAACAATACAATCGCCTGACTGCATTCCATCTCTGGTTGTGCTATCTTGCCAAAGAAGTGATGCTAATATATCTGGCACAGACTACCTCATCACATGAATGTTGCATAACAAATACCTTGTAACACACAGTATTTTTCCTTACTTTTGTGACCTCATCACATGTATCATTGCATGTTTTGTTATATTGCATTTTATGTTGCATATTGTATTCATTACTTTTGGGACGTTATCATGTGCTTTAAAATGCATAGTGTATAATATTGTATTTTATATCATATTTTATATTGTATTTTATATCATACTGCACTTTTCCCTACATTTGGGATGTACCCCAGAGATGTGTACGAAGACCTCTTATCACTGAAGTCGATGTGTACGAATCCCTCCTTCAGGATATTTGCTGGTTCAGAGAGGGTGTAAACAAAGCCGTGAGTCACTCTCACTTCCTGATCCTGTTCCTTGTATCAGGTGTCATGTGTGTTTATCCTCAGGGAAACTGATGCCTTTATGATGGTGTCTGTCAGCACCTGCTACTACTACCACTACCACTACTACCACAACTTCTACTACCACTACCACTACTACTACTACTAACACTACTACCACCACTACCACCACTACTACTACAACTTCTATTAACAGTACTACCACTACCACCACCCCTACTACTACCTCTACTACTACCACCACAACTACCACCACCCCTACTACTACCTCTACTACTACCACCACTACAACTACTACCACCCCTACTACTACCTCTACTACTACCACCACTACCACTACTACTACCACCACCCCTACTACTACCTCTACTACTACCACCACTACAACTACTACCACCACTACTACTACCACCACCCCTACTACTACCACCACTACAACTACCACCATCCCTACTACTACCTCTACTACTACCACCACTACAACTACTACCACCACTACTACTACC